>LGRX02002267.1:51980-241373 GCA_001247695.2 Cymbomonas tetramitiformis
TGAATGCTTTGCGTGGGTATGTGGTAGGGAGATTTGGAGGATGAATGCCGCAAAGAGGAGCAGCAGGACATGGTGCACACCCTGCGGGCACAGCTACTGGACGTGGAGTGCTCGGCCGCAGTGACAGGGGCGCAGGCGCGGTCCGAGGTGCAGGCGGCGCGCGCTGGGGAAGCCAGATATGCAGAGGAGGTGCGGCGGCTGCAGGAGTTGCTCGTGGCAGGGAGTGCGGCGCGCAACATGCTCGCGCGGATGCAGGCGGAGATGCGTGGGGACATGCTGCGAGCGCAGGCATTGCTGGATTCCTCCACGGCAGCACCCACAGGCGATGACACGGCGGCGGCGGCGGAGCTGCTGCAAGCGCAGCTGACGGGAACAATGGCGATGCAGCATGCAGTCGACGAGGCAGCAGAGGAGGAGGCAGAAGTACAGGCTCTTGCGGCCGAGGTCGAGGGCGAGGTGGCCGCCGAGCAGGAGCAGCCTTTTGCGAAGAACCTGTCCTCCCAGCTAGAGGCGGAGACAGCACGCGCCGAGATGGAGACCGTGCTGCGAGAAGCCAATGCCCGTGCAGAGGCAGAGGTGACAAGGCTGGAGGGGCTGCTGAAGGCGGGGTCAGCCGCACGTAAGCTTCTCGCGCGTGCGCAGTCGAACATGCAGAGGGAGCTAGGAGGCACGAAGCAGCGGCTGCGGCGGGAGGAAGCGGCGCGGCGGGAGGCAGAGGCACAGGCGGCCGCGGGAGAGGCGGAGTCGCAACGGCTGCGGGCACTGGCGGAAGCGCGGACCGAAGAGCTGGAGGAGCTCGGCGCAGAGTGGCACGCGCGCCTGACCGCTGCGGTCGCACAGCAGCTACAGCAGCCGCGCCAGCAGAGAGACGGCGAGTCGAAGGAGATGACAGCTGGCAGGGTAGCTGAGGCACACGCCAAGGAGCTGGAAGGTGAGGCGACAGCTCGCCGGGAAGCTGAGGTCCGTGCCAAGGAGCTGGAGGGGGAGGTGCAGAGGCTGCGGGCCCGAGAGGAGGTCCGGACACAGGAGATGGAGCAAGTTGCCTCGCCGGGGCAGCTGAGCCTCGGGGATGCGGCCACATCAGCGCTGCAGCGGTGGCAGAGGGTGAAGCGGGTGTGGGGCGCGAGTGAGGAGGAGTGCTTGTCCGCAGCGGCCCAGGCAGCTTCACGAATGGAACTCACAGCAGCAGTGGCACCCAGCGCCTCGGCCCGGCCCTCAGCTCGGGGGGACCTTTCTCCGAGCGAGGGCCGGCAAGTGTGCGGACTTGCAGCAGGTGCCCGGAGAGAAGGCCAGCGCTGGGGCCGAGGGGCACAGGAGGTGCAGTTGGCGGCGATGGCGGCCATTGAGCGGCAGGTGGCGCGCGTGGAGGCGGCGAGGTTGTTGGGCTCGGCGCTGCGCGCGACGGAGCGGATGCTGGGAATGCGGCCCGACGGTGCGCAGATGCGGCGCGAGGTGACGCTGGAGGTGGGAGCGCTCTGCGAGTTAGTGGTGGGCGCAGTCTGTGACCAAGAGGCCGCGGCTCTGCAACTAGCACACGACCTCGCCTGTGCCACGCTCCACGGATGGGACACAGGGGGCTGCGAAGCTGCGGTGGCGTCAGCGCATGGGGCGCTGGAGAAGTTGGCGGCGGATGGGCAGCCGGGAGCGGTCGATGGGGTACAGGCGGCAACAGGTGGGTCGTCGCCTAGGATTCTACGTGTCCTGGCGTCGACTGGGACCATGATCTCCTAGGGTTCCTTGGTCAAAGCAAATTTCGAGTTGAAACTGTAATTGTTCGGTGCCTACCTCGTCTCGGCTTGGGGGCATGGGCACCGGGGAGCTACCTAGCGATCTGGTGTGTGTTTGTGTGTGGCGGAGTGGGGTTGGGCACCTCACTGTTGGAGGCGCATGAGGTGGACTCCGCGATAGTGGTGGGAGTAGTGTCAGGGGAGGGGAAGACTGCCTTTGTTGCCCCTGCCCTGCCAGGGTCATCCATGCGAGGTGAGATCCAGTGTGCGGGCCGGGCTGGGGGCTCTGGAGCAGACTCTGGGCTGCTGTACGTGGCGGATCTGAAGAGAACGGTGCAGCACTTCATGGAGGATCCTCGGGGCACCGCGGCCACGTGGCGCACCACCTGTGATGGGCGGACACCATGCCTGCCCCTCCAAGAGGCGATTGCCCTGGCGGGAGGCCAGAAGAGCCCCGCAGCAGCGCCCCTCCGCCAGCTGCCGGAGCAGACAGGACTCACCACCGAGGTGGTATGGAGGCATAACGCGGTGTATGAGGAGAAGAGTGTCGTGGAGGTCGCCTCCCCAGCGTCTCCGTGGCCAGCTGTCGCCGAGGGCGCCATGACGGTGACCGGGACTTCAGTCGACGTGTGTGTTTCATCCCCGGGCTCCTGCGCAGCCCGGCCCAGCTCCCCGATCACGTAAGCCACCCAGCCGCACCCACTCCCCGTCTCATTCCAACATGTAGGGCGAGATGGCGCTGAGAAGTGCGACGGAAATTACACTTCCCGCTCCCACCCCTTTCCACGGATGAGTGATTGATGCGCCGTGGGCCCTAAGCTCCACTGAGCCATCCGAGCGCTTGTGCGTGCGCCAGACAGAGATTGGGCTTCCGGGGTGACACTCCTCAAAAGCGATGGAAGGAATCAGAAACAGCGAGATCCCAGGAAGTGGCCGCCGTTGCTTGCTAGTAGGATCAATCAGTGTAGCACATTGCTAGAGGCTGGCCGGCGTTCACCAAGCACCTCCGCTAGAAGTCCTAGAGGTACTAGCCACGGGCACTCTTAAGTCCCGTGGGGTTCCAGCTCACCCGGCGCCTCTTAGGTGGTGGTGCCCCTGCCAGCCCCGCAGGGGAAGCCTGAGGGAAGGGCATCCTCAGCGTCGTCGAGTCTCGCTGTTCCCTCCCAAAAATATGTCATCACCATGTCTGCTGGGTGACGGTACCACCATTCAGTCACCGGCATCCCTGTTTCTACACTCCCGGTCTCAGGTCACCGTCACAGCCAAGCCACGAGCAGCTGCTCGCTATCGAGCCTCTACTCTTAAACCCAACTTCGATCGGGGCCCGGCTCCTGCGTCCAAATTCCGGCTTTCGAGCTTGGCAATAATGGGTCACCTGCCTGTGACAGGACGTCCTGGATGCTCAGGTGATAGGTCGAGGCCGTTTGTCTGGCCACACTTACACCCGCAGAGACCCCGTCAGATTGGCCATCTACAACGCCCGGGCACTGTCCCTGAGCCCTCCGAAGATCAGCTGCATCCAAATCCCATCAGATTTCCTGAATACTATCTAATCTAACAGACGTGACGCCATACTTCCAGCCTTCCCTCCATAAATTGCCCCAACTTTTCGGGCTGCGTTCCAAATCCCAGGTCCCCGTCCCAAGACTGATCCCACACCGTTTCTCGCCCGAAAGCCAAGCCCCAACACCTTCGCTTGCCTGTATTGGGGGTGGGTCAGGTGTGGTCCCCTCCACCCAGACCCATGAAACATGCCCCCCACCACGTCGTGCATCATGACCGGGCTGCGTTGCATAGTTCCGCCTCGCCGACTGCACCCCCCTCCCAAGCCCCATCCATCATAGCAGCCCTCCACCTCTTGTGCCTCTGTATGGCAGGTTCCATTTGTCTCAGGAAGTAATCGCCCATCTCGGGCTCGGGGTCACAGAGATTGGAGGGCTGCATTCCAGCGATGTTGACCCCACTCGGTGGACAGGAGTAGAATATGCCTGGCCGTGCTTCAAGCGTAGCAATGAGCCCCGAGAGTTGACGAGTTGCGTGGCTGTGAGCCTGTATTGCGGCGTCCGGGGTGGTGCTCGGATGGAGCTGACGAAATGCGTGGTCTGGTGGCGATTATGCGGCAGGCTCGACAAGCAAGAAGATGGGAGCGAGTGTTCGGAGTCGTCCTCAGATTCGCCTGGCCTTGCTCCTCCGTTCCACGGCGGCCTACTCAGACAAAGAGCCCACGGCATCTCCCGGGTGGACACGCTGCGAGCTGTGAACGCGCACCCTGGCCCCTCGCCGCGCACCCGTGCGCGCGTGCAGGTTCAGCTCCTGCGCCGCTCTCGGCTGCCCGCAGCGGAGCGGCCCTCTTGGATCCGGTCGTGGAAGTCAACGGTGCGCCGCTCGCCCCTTTCTAAAGTCTCTGGCTGCGCATTGCGCATGGCTGGTGTACGAGCGTTCCAGGGTGAGATTCGGGGTAGCCATTGTCTGTGCAGTCCCCACATGCTGCGCGTTGCCCTCTGCATAAAACACGAGACACCTATGTCCACGACGACACCGGCGACCTCAGTTGTCCGCGTCCCAAAAATCCGATGTCACTCCTGAAAATTGTGGACCACGCTTGCATGCGTTGTGTTGAGGGTGTTCTGCTCATTTTGAACGCCACGGGCATGGTTGAAGCAAGTGGAAGGCTAAAATGAAATTGGGCTTCCACATACAGCGCTCAATTTTCAGTCCCGGGGCTCCATCCCCCCTCATCTCTCACCTCATGGCCACACGGTGACAGCTCCCATGAAGGCTTCTGAGGGTGGGATGCACGATGCAGTCGGGGCGGCCTATGAGAGAAGAGGACAGCGTCTCCAATATTTCCCCCAGTACGCCTGAAAGAAGCCATTTGAACGGCCCGGGAAACAGCAGACGCAGCTGTGAGCTGTCTGCAGACGACAAGGACATGGAACGCCGGCTCAGAGCGATGCGGATGCGGTAGGTCGCTCGCTTCTACACAAAAAAAAGCTCATGCAGCTCCTGCCCCCACCGTGATATGCGGGCCACCTTGTTGCTATGGCAGCTGAACCGGGGCATAACAGAAAATCCGGACCACTGGCACAAAGATAACCCGCACGTTACAACCATGAGCTAAGTCGTTTACTCATTTTTGGTGAATTCGGCAGTCTCTGTTGCGTGTACTCGTGTGCTAGCGATATCGGAGGAGTGATTGCAGCTAATCTGTACCCTTGCTGTCTATACAGTCAGCGAGTTGACAGCGCGTTAAAAGATGAGTTTGAGCATCGTTATGGGAGTCAATTTTCAATACACAAAACTCCCACATAGGGTCAAAGTGTCCGAGTGATTTGTGTAGGGATCCTCAGATAATGATACCAAATATCCAGGATTCGTCTTTGATTACTGGCGCATGCTAATTAGTATGTTTTGATATGCACTGATCTTCGCACACTACACTACAGTTTGCAAAAAATCACATCTGACGTTAGGAGTTTTGATTTACACTAATCTGAGAGGCGGGTGGAAGCTGATAGGATTTGTTGCGGGGGCCAAACAGGTCAACTCCTGTCATGAAAAAACGTGCCAGCTGTACCAAAGCACTTTAGTTCCGTGGATGACAACTTGCGTGATCAATTATGACTTACTGACCATCCCGATACATAAGCAGTGCGATTCAGGGAACGAACAAAGCTATGAATATTATGAATGTTGGTTAATGTAGTCGTTGCCAATATTCATAATGCAGTCGTCGCCATGTGATTGATTTCAAATGCCTCACTGTTGCCTGACCGGAATAATAAAGCGATATTCCCCATATGGTAAAGTAATACGGTGGCATTCCCTATGTAGCATTTCTGCTCCATCTTCAAATTGCTGCAGTCCCTTGATGTGTGTGTGGATTTCAGTAACAATCCTTGAACGCCCGGATGAAGCTCGCCGTTGGTGAATATAGTTCTCAGGTGGTGATAAGTGATCCATTTAGCTTATGCGGTAAAATTCAGTGAATCCATGCGATGAAGAAGTACAATAGCAATGCAGTGAAGTTAATCAGCCTGTGCGCGTTATGCACATTTTGAACCTTGCAGTCAGTTGGTGGTTATAATCAAGGCCCGGTATCATGTGTATTTCGATGTATCGGTACCATTTTGATAAGCAATCGTCCCATATTTATATGATACTAACAATTACTGCGGAGTATCGATACGAACCCTGTTCACGTTTATATTTTGCAAATCATCCGATTCTAGCCGCAAGCCGCTTCGCGAGGGGCGGAAGCCTGTTACAGTTTTACAGATGTGACAGTGACTTGAGAATAAGTAGGCTCTGACCGCAGGTCATGACTAGTGGACTCGTTATTGTTTTCCCTTCGCAAGTGCTAGGTGGCTGTTCGCGTACCGAGTACTAGATTGCTAAAACAGCTCTGCTCACAGTTTTGTACAATAATTCGTACTTTTGGTGGTTTTATTATCTTTTGGTGAATATTATATACTGCTGTTTTTTACCTTTTTACATGTGAGAAATTTGGGCTTGCGTGTGAGAGCTTTGCATGTGGTCAGTAGTTCCGGCAGTTGGTGGGAGACTTACGATGAAAAGTTCAGGGGGTAAACGTCGCAGGCAGAAATTATACAACCATCACAAAAAGATTTCTTGGAAATATATAAATTAACTTTCTAGTGGAGCACCCCCTGAATTTTCGAAACACTTCGGACTTGACCGCGCTTCAAGTAAGCGGTGAAATAACCCCTTTGAGGCATTTTAAAGCAGCTCTAGCGCAGTATTTTATTTTATTTGGCAACAATATTTCGTTTCAGAATGTCCACGCCTTGTTGTGGGCCACTCTAGAAGAGATTTACGCTAACGCTTGGAACGCTCTTTGGCTTTGGGAAGTTTCGACGAGATGGTGCACTACGATTTTCTTACAGTTGATTTGTATTTTATTTCCGTTATATTGTATGGTAACATGACAATTTTCTAGCTACGCTTAATCATACGCGTTTGCACTCGAAGTTTCTCTTGTTTACAAATTCACAGATCGGCAGACCCTTCGATAGCGGGAAAACTGCTATTCTAACGGCGGTTTGGACTTTACCGGCGTCTTCCTCGCGGAAAACTATCCCATTTGAGTATTTTCATCACTTCATTTGGTTGAATTTTCGAGGAGATGGGTGATCTCTTGGCAACCCTATCTTTTTGACGACAGTTTTTTTCAGTTTGCATTGCGATCGTGGCATTAGCTCAAACAGAGCGCCAAACTGCGGTTTGGAGGTCTCGGTGAAAACCCGGGATGCCACACAATAGAAGAGTGTTCAACGACACTCGTTTACTCACCTTCTCCTTTTTGAACGATTCGCAGGTTTTCAGACCCTTCGATAGCGGGAAAACCGCTATTTTCACGACTATTTTGACTTCACGAGCGTTTTCCTCGCGGAAAACTACTCCATGTAAGTATTTTCATCACTTCCTTTGGTTAACTTTTCGAAGAGATGGGTGATCTCTTCGCAACCCTATCTTTTTGACGACAGTTTTTTTTTCAGTTTGCACTGCGATCGAGGCATTAGCTCAAACAGAGCGCCAAACTGCGGTTTGGAGGTCTCGGTGAAAACCCGGGATGCCACACAATAAAGGTGTGCTTTCTATCTTCTTTTCACCCTCTTTGTTTGGACGTCCGATCTTTCCTTTTCTTTAGGCTCGGAGTTCTAACCTTTTCGTTCTTGCGTGCTCCATGTAGGAAAATTACGTTTCGAGTTTCCATCATCTATCTCTTCTACAAAGGTATGTTTCTTTTTACCAAAGAATGATCCTTGAACTGTTTGGTAAGGCCCTCAACAACTTGTTAAGGCATTGAACTTTTATTCAGGGCTTGAAGAAAAAGCTTAAGCTGAGGTCTCGGTGAAAACCCGGGATGCCACACAATAAAGGTGTGCTTTCTATCTTATTTTCACCCTCTTTGTTTGGACGTCCGATCTTTCCTTTTCTTTAGGCTTGGAGTTCTAACCTTTTCGTTCTTGCGTGGTCCATGTAGGAAAATTACGTTTCGAGTTTCCATCATCTGTCTCTTCTACAAAGGTATGTTTCTTTTTACCAAAGAATGGCCCCCCCTTGCTCATCTGCACCCTCCAGCTCAACCAAAGAATGAGCGGTGGGGGTGCGCACCAGATCCTTCGAACGATTGTACAAGCATAAATGAATCTTTTTCGTATCGTGGTACAAGAGCAGCAGCTCTACTCGTCGCCAGAAAAGGGGTCCCAGATTTGACCATATACAAACTGTCGAGCACGTTCATCAAAGCTTGAGTAGATCCTCCAGAAATATCTACACGTTGAGCTGGGAACGAATTAGTGCTATAACGATATTGATACGAATTTAATTTTACAGAAGTAGATTCAGAGCCACCAAGTAAAACTATGTCATTCTCGTCGGCTGTAGAAGCTTGAGTACTATCGCGAAGAATCGTAAAGACTTTTTGAAGGTCGTGCACAGATTCACTGACGAATAAATTATGATTACTCGATCCTCCTCCAACTTGCAAAGATGATACGTGCGATGGCGCAGGTGCAGCCGATTTGCAAACTGCAGAATGCCACCCTTTATGAGGGCTTGGCGCTGGTGTCCTCTGGTGGTGAGCTCATGCTCTATCGGGCGATCCTCATGGACACCGGGGCCAACTGCAATATCATCTCCATCGCAGTTGTCAGACGGCTGGGCCTCATAGTGTACGAGGCCAGCACTGGCGCCAAGGTCACCAGGTGTGACAACAGTCCAACGAAGTTTACGCACTATTGTCACGTGGACGTCATACTGGCTGCGGGCACACCGCACATGACGCTTCACCGGCTGCATGCCTTCGTGACATTTGAGCCTGAGAACTCGTGGGACCTGCTGATAGGCACCGGGCCATTGAAGAACTCCCTCATGATCGACATCAAGCTTGGGAGTGGCGTGGCTGTGTCACATGCACCCTCAATTCTGGGCATGGACACTCAGGTGGTGCTCCCGCTGGTGGACATGACGCCACCCAAGCGTCCCAACCAACCCAGGCGAGTGGACCCAGTCGTGTGCTTGACAACAGAGATCTTCGGCCAGGATCTGGTGTGCGAATGGCCGTCGTACCATCCTCCCAGCGCAGGGGAGGAGAGGATAGCCGCTTCCGGGGTGCGCTCTGAGCACATCGATGACATTGAGGCGTCGCCGGTGCCATCACCTTCGTCTTCGCCGACAGAACCTGGCGAACTCCCACCAGTGCGCACGAGTTCGCACGCAGCCCTGCGGCAACGCGCCCTCACATGGACTTGTCCCGTTGACAATCGCTGGACGTGTGCGCTGAAACCGCTGGCACGTGCTGTGCAGGCGGAGTCGGAGGGCGTCCTCGAACAATTCTGTGCGCACCCGATCCCTTGGGAGGGCGGTAGGGTCAGACAATTCTGGGATGACCGGGAGGGCGACGTCCTTCCCGACCACAGATGGGAGGACCAGAGGCTGTACCGGGACAGGAACGACATCGCGCGGCTGTGCCGCATCGTCAAGCATCCTGGCCAAGACATGCCAGATCCACCTTCCGACGCACATGTCTGTGTGGAGTTCGCTCGATGTCGCGAACAGAAGTGGGTGACGAAAGATCAGCTGAAGTGGCCTAGCTGGCTGGGCGTTGACCAGAAGCTGCACCAGGACGCGGGGAGTGACAATTGGTCGTTCAGCGATAGTTACGCCACGCACATACCGTCCAGCGCCAGCAAGCGGAATGTCATCTACCCCCGAGAGAGGCATGGCGCGATGCTCGACACCAGCATGCTGAAGGTGTTGCAGGACAAGGTCCAGGCGCTGCAAAAGTACCCCAGCGGTGAGGTCACCGGGACTCTCATGTGGGATCTGGAGAAGCAGGTCTTCTGCGTTCAGCCAGACACGGCCGCGCAGTACCTCGACCTGATGCGATGCACGTTGGACCACGCGGCGGTGTTCAACGGCGAGGAGCTGCTGCAGGAGCTTCAGTTCCCTCATTGGTACGAGAGCGTTGGCGTCTGGGAGTATCAGTTACTCAGGTACCTTCAGCCAGTGGACATGGAGTCTCTCAGGGATGGTATCTACGACACGTGGCGTAGGCATGGCCGAGATCGGCTACCCCTGGAGCTGGTCCAGCTGGATCTCAACTCCAAGTTCTACCCAGTGGAAGATGGCCTCGGAGGGCACGGCAGGGTATTCGCTGACAATGCATCTGCTCAGGAGTACCTACACTTGGGGGAAGCCAGGAGGATGCTCAAGTCTGTTGGCACTGAGCAGGCGGGGCTCACCGCGCTCAGAGCGGATGCAGTGCGCAGGCCACCGCCACCACAGGCCAAGCGCGTGGCGCCACGGCCGCTGCGCCCGCCGCAGCAGGGGCAGGACCCTCTCGCGCGACCGCTGGGCCGTCTCGAGCCAGGTCTCCCAGTCGTGAGAGGTTGACACGGCCGAAGTCGCCACCACGCGTGGCGCCAATGCATTCACCAACGCCATCCCCTACTTCCAGCGTCGACATAATGGTGGGCAATGTTCGTGAGTCATCACCTCCACCCGCGCTTGCCGCATCAGCGGGACCCTCGCGTGCGGCCGCTGGCCCATCTCGCGCCAGGTCGCCATCCCCATCTCCTACTTCCAACGCAGGGTCGTGGGCAAACTCAATCAGAGTCAAGCGTGGTGCCCGATCCCGATCTCCAGGAGACGCACCTCCCTCCCCGCCGTACGAGCCATCCACGGCTCAGACGCCGCCGCTGTCCCCGTCTCTGACAGGGGCACCTCCCTCCCCATCTTCTGTGGGGTCGGATTGGAATGCTGTTCGAAACGCCACGAGTGTAACCGGCCGGTCAGCGCACGCCTTTCTGGATGCAAGCGAGGTGGAGAACTTGAAGTCCCGCAGCAACCTCACTGTATTCATGGTGAAGTATGGTAGGGGAGAAGTCCTCTCCGGAGGCCTTTCGGCCAGTTTTCGAGAAAACATTTGTTTTTTTTTCTTGTTTTGACATCTTTTTGCATACTTAAGGGTCAAAATTCTTTCGGCCTATCTTCGGCCGAACCCTCTTTTTCGGAGACTCTCTCGGCCAGGGGCCGGTCAATCGCGACAGGACTTCTCCCCTGAAGTATGGTATGGACCGCTGCCGTGACCGCCCTGTCGTGTTCCAGCTGGGCGCGTGTTATGCTAGGCGAGGTCTTCAACAGCGTAGCCGTAACGAGATCTCCAACAGCGTAGCGCGAAGGCACGACAAGACGATTTCCTGCGCGCAGCATGGCTGGCATTTCCCTCTTGGGGGACAGACCACGTCCTCCAGCTTGCTGGGGGCGGTGGCGTCGGCCTACGCCGATGTGGTACAGCTTGGCCGAGAGACTCAACAAGCGCTTAACTGTGTGGGAACGCTATGCGCGTACGTGACGCATCGATCCGCGCACGTGTTGTGCTGCAGGGAGAACCCGAATGCCAAGCCAGTTTATTACATCTTCGAAGACCATGACAGGTGTTTGCCCTGGCATACTCAGTTCACGGCGGAGTACCTCGCAAAGGAGGATCGCAAGTTCACACAGATGACGTGGGGGTCCAGTTTGAAGGCCGCTCCGTGGGTACGGCCAGCGCTGGAATTCCTGGAGGAGCGCCTTTTTCCAACTGATCCCCCGCACGCCCTTCAAGTTCGTGTGGCAGAAAGGCCTGAGTACGTGAACGAAATCGACGACCGCCCATCACGTCAGCAACGATGGCCGGCTGGCAGCATGGTTGTCCAAGGACAGAGGGCGAGCGCTGGTGCACGCGCGTCCGCTCCTTCTGCTGGCCGCCGCGAATCGACTTCCCGCGCCATGCCCACGCCGCAAGCGCCCCGGCCACCGGCCAACCTCACCTCGCAGTGCCCGCCGTCCCCTGCTTCGACGTGCAGCGCTTTATTTAACAGAGCGAATGGCGACAGAGAAGGAGTTTGAGGACCACACGCGACGAGCCCGAGCGCGTTTTCAGAGGGGTCTCCCGAGGACAGCGGGAGGGCGACCCTTCTGAGCAACTAACGCTGTGGCCGTGGGCTGCCGGCACAGGCAGTCCGCATAAGGCCAGGTGTCCTGCGGGCGTTTATAACGCTTGCAGGCAGTGCATTGGTTTGGTGGTGGCTGGGACGAGGTCCCATGCCCATAGTGGCCATTTGGGCAATGCTGGAAGCGTTGGCCTGGCATCTGTTGCAATACCCTTTCCAGGTTTGGTGGTGGCGCTGCGTCGCCTCGTGCTGGGACTCACTGCAGACATGGTGGTCACTCGCTCGACGTTATCCCCGCCGTGAGTGCCACGACATTTGGGTGTCATGGGCCCTCGCCGTCGTTTGGTACGCTGGGCTCCTCTTCGTGCACACCACAGGTGTCTATGCCGGGATACGCCACGTTCATGCGAAGAATTGGACAGTGGTGCCCCTCAGGGGGGTGATTATTTCCCTGGCGTGCTGGTCGCGCCGTGTTGAGGCCGTGCTCCTCATGATCCTCGCCTGGCTCTGGATCTGTGCTAGTCTTCATGCTGACGACGTTGCACGCCATGTTTCTCGTGCTGTCGACATCCCTACGGACGTGCGTGGCAGCCGAATTGGTCAGGGATGGACTGTCTCATCCTTGCGCTGGTCCCAGGTTCTCCTGCTGGGCCGTGTACACCTGCCCACTTTACCCGTCAGACTGGATAAGCCTCGCTTTGCAGCGCGCTGGGCGCAGCTGCGGCACAATCTTAGGCTGCACCGCGTCGCGCAGGCTACCTGCTTGGCGCTTGTCTTCACGCTGGTGGTCTTTGCTGCTGCTGATGGAAGTTCTCGCTTAACGCACGGGGGGTGGAGAGTGATGGCGTGCTTGATCGCTTCGAACCCGCCGGTTATCGCGGTGCAGGTCAACAGAATTTTGCGATTTTTCTGCTTTTGTGCGGGATTTTGTGGGTCGCCAGCAAGCTGGCGAAGGGTATGCCTGCACATGGTGCCATGCCATCCACGCGGACTGCCTGGGGTGCGTCGCCTTGCACTTCCTGGGAGGCTCAGCAGTCGTCAAGGCAGTGGGAACCGGGCTGGGAGGCCAACGTCGCGGAGCAGGATGAGGTCTTGCCGTACACCGTGCTGGACGAGCTTCAGCCTTTGGGCAAGACGACTGTGACCAAGGACGAGGCAGCGTGGCTCGACACAGAGCTCAATGCCACGTTTGGAGGCCATCCTGACTTCAAGGAGGAGCATTGGGAGGAAATGCGGGCTGTTCTTCGCAGATGCAAGGGCACCTTCGCCAACACCCCTCACGACTTGACTGGCTACAAGGGCAAGGCAGAGCACAACACGTTCTCCATCCCGTTCAAGGACGAGTCCAAGGCCGTTTACCAGAGGCCGAGGAAGTACAGCCCGGGCGAGCAGGAGATCATTGACATTCACTGCAAGGAATTGCTGGAGTATGGCTTCATAGAGCCCGCAGCCAAACATTGCAGGCATGCGAGCAATGTCGTTGTGGCTGGTAAGAAGGATCACGAGACTGGTTTGTGGACCCAGACACGCTTCTGCGTAGATCTTAGGGGCGTCAACCGACACTCTCTCAAGGACAACACCTTGCCGCATCGACCAGAGGAGCTTTACCAGAAGGTTGCGAAGGCGAGGTTCAAGACGACGCTGGATGCCACCAAAGCCTTCCACCAGATTCCTATGGAGCGACACAGAGGAGGACAGGAGCAAGACGGCGTTTTGGTGGAAGAACCAGTTGTACCAGTACACCTCGATGCCTTTTGGGGCTGCTGGAGCAACGTCTGCGTTTGTGAGGATCATGGACTACGAGCTACGTCACCTGCAACATTGCACGGTGGCATACGTCGATGACGTGGTGGTCTACACGGATTCCACGCCCGAGCAGCATCTGAAGGACGTCACGTCGGCGAGGAGGTGCTGCGCACGTTGGGGGACGCTGGCATAAGGCTGCACGCAGGCAAGAGTACCTTTGGGGCAGCCACTGTGGACTTTCTGGGCTACCGCATTGGGCACAACTCTATTGGTGCGCAGGAGGCGAAGTGCAAGGCCATCCAGGACCTTCGGAGGCCCCAGGATAAGACTGGGCTCCGTTCCATTCTGGGCATGATGAACTACTATAAGGGCCTGGTGGGTGAGCCCGGGGGACCAAATTATTCTGAGATGGCTCGCCCCCTCAACGACTTGCTCAAGAAATAGATCACAGACATCAAGGGAGCTTGGGGGAAGGAGCAGGATCAGGCACTCCAGGACCTCAAGGACTCGCTCTGCGCTGGGAGATGCCTGAGGCCAATCGATTATGACAGGCCCCTCATATTGTACACCGACTGGAGCACCTATGGCATTGGTGCAGTGTTGGGCCAGAAGGATGACGATGGAAAGGAGTACATCTGCGTGGCGATCAGTCGTTCCTTGAGCAAGACGGAGAGGCAGTACGCCAGCTTCAAAGGTGAGATGCTTGCGGTGGTGTGGGCAGTGCGCACGCTGAGGCAGTACCTGCATGGCGTCCACTTCACGCTGGTGACTGACCACTCGCCACTCACCACCTTGATGGAGAAAGCGGACCTTCAGGGACAGCATCTACGGTGGGCAATCAGCCTACAGGAGTTTGACTTCACGGTGCAGTACTGTATCGCCCAGGAGCCAAGAACAGCAACGCCGACGTGCCATCTCGCTACCCATTACCGTCCACGACAGACGAGACTGGAGCAAGACATGATAGAGAGAAGGCAACTGCGCTTCACGCAGGCGTGGAGGAAGTTTACACGAAGGATTTCTGCGACAGCTTGTGCTTTATGCTGGCTGGGGACACTTCCCCAGGGGAAGAGGTGACACCAGAGGTGCAGGTCGCCAACTACTGCAAGGTGGCCGCCATAGAGCAGCTGGGCACGGGACCGGTGCATCGCTTGTTCGATTTGCACCATCAAGATGACTTGGAGTGCAACCACGCAGCCCTGTTCGACACGGACCAACCTGAGCTGGTGGTCGACGTCTGGGAGATTAGCGAGAGCGGCTTGGAAGGCGCTGAGCTTGGTGAGACCCACGCGAGGCATGCATGGCGAAGGAAGTCCTGCTGTGTACAGCAATGAGTACCTTGAAGGCGAACGCATCTTGAAGCCGGAGAAGGTGGACACCGGAGTGCTGGACAAGCGATTCTTCTCGCAAGCTCGAGAGGAAGGTGTGGTGTGCTATGAGCCGTGTGGAGGCCTCTGTGCTGGCCTAGAGATGCTACTCCGTACTGGAATAAAGGTGGATCGATACTTGTATCAAGATATATCATCGAGCAGTCAGACAGTGGCCAGAGCCAGGTGCACGGCGTTACTGAGACGATATCCAGACCTTATCTCGCCCGATGCCATAGAGTTCGGGGCCCTACCTCACGATCTACACGACACGACGAGCGCCGATTTCATACGAGCAGGGGCTCTTCAAGGTCGTCAGTGGGTCATGGTGTGCGGGTTTCCATGCCAGGATCTCTCTCCTGCTGGAACACTCACGGGCTTGGATGGTAGGCACAGCAAATTATTTTATGAAGTGGTTCGGCTTCTGTCCACGCTGCAGCAGCTACAAAAGCAGAGGCCCCCAGGCTATGTCCTGGAGAACGTTTCTCCGCTGTCGCACAGACCCGGAACCAAGATCAGGGACGAAGTGTTCCCGTACATTGCCAGCGTCATTGGTCGACTAGTGTCCTTTGATGCAGCACAAGCAGGCGCCTACGCTCACCGACTGAGGGCGTACTGGAGTAACCTGTTCCAGAACCACCAGTTTCGCTCTGTGATGGGCAAGGTGGCAAGTCGCCAGAAGGGCGAGTCGTATCGTCAATCTTATGTAAGGGCTGGCAGCCCCGGCAGGTGGTGAGGACGGACCGCGCACCCCACTATGTGGTGAACGTGGTGGGAGAACCATTGAGGGCTCTTCCCACCATCATGGCAACGCAAGGGTCCAGAGCATTCAGATTAGCGAGAATGGGCACCGTGGTGCGCACCGCTGACGAGGACACTGAGGAGGAATCCCGAGAGGTGAACCTCGACGAGAAGTCGCGAGCCATGGGCTACAGCGCAGGTGAATTAAGCATGGCGGATGGCCTGAACGACGTAGAATTGGCAAGCATTCTGGGCCTGGCCATGGATCGCAGGGCTATGGAACTGTTGATGACAGTCGCAGAAGCAAGCAGGAAGGGACTTCCTCACAGCGAGGAGTCCCCAGTGGCGGAGAACTCCCCAGGACAGCCTATCGCTGTAGACAACAACTGGGCAGACCACGCGAGGTCGGACCTATAGCAGAGGCAAGCTTTGCTGGCGGAATGGGTTGGAAATTCAAACGCATACACTCAGCAGGTGGCGAAGACTATGAGTCACCGTGACTGGGAAGAGAAGTTGCAGACGATGTGCTCGCAAGGGCAGAAAGGTGCAGAAGGAATTGGTGCCCAGCGACAGAAGGCGGGGACAAAGAAGAAGAAGAAGGAGTGGCAGCTCTACGCCATTGAACAGTATCGTCAGAGGCACAAGAGTCACTTCGTGAAGGAGGGCGCGACCCCACCAGCACGCGCTGAGGTGCCTGCTTGGAGTCCGTCTGGTAAAGACAAAGAGATGAGAGTTCTGAGGCTGGCATGTACCACCAGATTTGTGGACTTGATGGCCAGCGTTGCAGAGCAGCAGGTTGACCGTGACAAGCATCGAGACATACATGATGACGCGTGGTGCCTCAGATGGTTGAAGTCCGATGGCAGCGTGAAATTGCCAGAGGATGAAGTTCGTCGAGTAAGGAGGCGCGCAGCACGGCACTGATGGGACGAGGCCACGGATGAGATCTACATGGTCACTCTGTCGGGCAAGGAGGTGAGGATACCAAAGCCTGCTGACTGTCTGACATTGGTCAAGGAGTATCACTCCAGGACTGGCCATTGGGGACACAGCATCTTTTGTGGCAGCGACATTGGTGGGCCGACCTGAAGAAGGACGTGGAGGCAGTGGTCACTCAGTGCGAGACCTGCCAGCGAGTGAAGACTCATTACGCCAGGGAAGAGGCGTGCTTGTCCCCGCTTGAGATCGTATCATTCATGTATCGTTGGTCGTTGGACTTGGCGTGGCCTTCAAGGAGGGTGACGAGGTCTGGTAACAGCAGGGTGCTCATCATGACCGAGCACTACACCAGGTTCATAGTCTGTGTGCCTATCCCCAATAAGGAGGCAAGCACCATTGCGGCAGCATTTCGCAGTCATGTGCTGGCTGTCTTCGGGGCGCCAACCGAGTGCTTGGTGGATGGAGGCAAGGAGTTCGAGGGTGAGTTCGAGCAGCTATGCAGAGACTGTCTGATAGACAGGAGGGTCACCTCACCAGACTCGCCAGAAGGCAATGGTCTCACGGAGAGAGTAGTGCGTACGATGAAGTTCTGTTTCAAGAAGATCGCCTTGGAAAAGGGCCTCGACTACGAGTGGGATGAGCAACTCTGGCCACTGGTGCTGAGCTACAATGCAGCGCGCCAGGAGTCCACAGGAGTGGCGCCGTTCACCTTACTGTTTGCCCAAGAGGCAGTGGTGCCGCCAGATCTGAAGCAGGCGCCTAGTATGGACTTCCGTCCGGAGGTCAGCGATGACAAGGACACCCGAGTCAAGGACCTCCTCCTGAGAGCACAGGTGGTGAGGCGATTGATGGTGCATGCTGGCTGCAGTCTGGAGATTGCGCAGCATCGTGATACTTTACATTATGAGGGAAGAAGGGGTGGTGGCTACGAGCCTAAGCCACATCAGTTTAAGGTGGGGGTCTTCGCGTACATCAGACAGAAGCCGCGCAGCGGCATGGAGGTCGCCACCAAATCCGCCATTCTTAAGCTGGTCAAGATACAGCGAGATGGTGTTGTGGTGCTTGAGGACGCCACCAAGTTAAGAGAGAAGAGCACTGTGCAGAGCATCGCGCCCTGTCACCTACAGGTGAAGGACCAGTATGATTGCAGTGCAGCCGTGCCCAGTAGACATCTTGCATGCGAGGTGTGCAGGAAGTCTGATGGAGAGGCAGAGATGTTGTTGTGCGACACGTGCAACAAGGGGTACCATTTGTGGTATCTTACCCCAGCACTGGATGAAGTACCAGAAGGCGAGTGGCTATGTCCTAGGTGCTCAGGCACGAGGATGCAAGCTGCTAACGCTGAGGTGCAGACCCAGGAAACCAAGGGCTCTTGTGTCCTGGAGGACAGATTGGGGATGAAGGAGCAGCAATTGAACGAGAAGCTGTCCCCGGACGACATGCGCCTGCTGCCAGCAGACGTGGGTCCCTGTCGTGTGGTGAAGGGAGATAAGTTGCAGCCATGGCAGGCTATCTCATCCAGGGAGATGATGTTGGAGGAGAAGGACTTGTTCCTCTATATGCCAGATCAGGTGGACTGGGGCAGACAGGACAAGCTCTCAGAGGCTGTGAAGATCTTCATGCCTGGGCATTGGAATGAGGGGCATCGCACCGTGCTGAGCAAGAAGTACCGAGAACAGAAAGCAATGGCAAGGCAACTGAGGGATGCACCTCTGGTGCCTGCCTTGGCTGAAGAAGAGGTTGAAAAACGAGGAGAATTAAGACACATGACCAGAGCCCAGGTGCGCGAGGCCAGCGCGCTGCAATGGGGACTCGAGCTGATTATCACGGTGCCTTCCGAGGTGAGACGCCTGGCGACAGAGGTGGACTGGAAGTCCATCGATGGCGTGTGGGACCCATGGGCAGGGACTGGGGTCATCAGTGAAGTGATGGTGGAGCAATGGCCACAGTTGAGATTTATGAACAATGACTGGAACCCTCAGCTGGGTTGGTCTGAGGCGCGTGATGCACTTCAGCCAGGTAACTATCGCATATGGAAGGAGAAGTACGGTGTCTGTGATGCCGTGGTGACCTCTCCCTGGTTTGCAGCGTTGGATATCGCGTTTCCATTGGCAGTTATGGCCAGCCGCGTGGTAGCGTGTGTGCATGTTGCCTCTTACTATTTGACAGATATGACTGAGAGCAGAGCCGCGTACTTCAGACGATCGAGCCAGTCTGGACGCCTGCGTGTGATCGGACATCTGGAACATGGACCTATTGGCCGCAGGTGTATGTGGGTCTTGGTGTTCAAAAACCCTTTGGTCAGAGCCAGAATGTTACAAGGTGGAGAAGGTGAAGGCATTGGCATGTTCACTTTCAGTTTGGGCAAGTTCATGGCAGATGGAGATACGACCCAGTATGCTGCGAACAAGCCCATATTTGAGTCTGTGCTACTGCAGGCAGCAGCTACAGATGGGGGATGTTGGAAATTTGGGCTTGTGTATAAGAGCTTAGCGTGTGATCTCAGAATATCAGAATTTCAAAAAATTTGTAGCTCTACGATCGTGTGCTGTGTTAAGATCTGCCTGGATAATTACCGACACATGTGAATGTTAATGACGAGTTTGATACCTACCCGCGAGCGTTGAGATTGCTTGGGTCTGGCAGTATTCGTCCCATCATATGCACGCGTTTGCGACAGCTGTAACAAACGCCGGCCTCCCATGGTACCGTGCCGGGTTTGTCCAGCTGGTGACAGGCGTGACAGATATGACAAGTATGACAGGTCTCGCGTAAGATGACTGCTCGAGAAGAATAGACTTGCCAAAGAAGATATGGTCATTATCGGGTGACCATGAAGTGATAAGATGATATGACAGTTACAACTTTGCCACTGACGTGTCAGTCAGAATGTGGTAAACGGTAACATTGTTAAAGCTGGCATGGAATAATGACTTTCCATTGGCTAGATGAAGATTTCAGGGCGGAAGCCTGTTACAGTTTTGGAGATGTGACACAGACTTGAGATATAAGTAAGCTCTGACCGCAGGTCAGGACTAGTGGACTCATTATTGTTTTGCCTTCGCAAGTGCTAGGTGGCTGTTCGCGTGCCAGTGCTAGACCGCTAAAACAGTCCTGCGCACAGTGTTTGTACAATAATTCGTACTTTTGGTCATTATGCCGATCTTTTTATGAATATATTTTACTGCTGTTTTTATTCTTTTACATGTTGGAAATTTGGGCTTGTGTATAAGAGCTTAGCGTGTGATCTCAGAATATCAGAATTTCAAAAAATTTGTAGCTCTACCGCGATCGTGTGCTGTGTTAAGATCTGCCTGGATAATTACCGACACATGTGAATGTTAATGACGAGTTTGATACCTACCCGCGAGCGTTGAGATTGCTTGGGTCTGGCAGTATTCGTCCCATCATATGCACGCGTTTACGACAAGGCGTAGTGGAGGCCACTTTGGTCCCCATAAGTCTCATCAACTCTTTCCACATAGCATCCTGAAAACGAGGGTCCCGGTCGGAGACAATCTTCATAGGAGTACCATGTAGTTTCCAGATGTGGTCGAAGTAGATTCGAGCTATAACCTCAGCGGAGCTGTCCTGGAAGTTCAAGGGGATAATGTGAACCATTTTGCTGAGCTTACAAGTGAAGGTAGCAAAAGCATCATGATTCCGGGCCGTGACTGGGAGTCCGGTGACAAAGTCCACGCTGACCACTTGCCATAGTCGCGTAGGAATAGTGTGGGGGTTCAGCAATCCATCCGGGTAGGAATTTCTCGGTCGCACCGCTTGACAGATAGCGCAAGATGAAACCCAGCGTCCCACATCTTCCGCCGCCCCTTTCCACCAGAAGCGTCGCAGTACCCGTTCCAGAGTTTTGTCCCTGCCCGCGTGTCCAGCTGAAACAGATGCATGCGCTTCTTGCAGCATTACCTCGCGAAGCGGTGAATCTTCTCCCAGTACCAACTGATAGCGTCCAGCGCTCACCCTCCACAAGACATCTCCCACCACGCAGAAGTCACGAGTGCGTTGATGCGGAGCTTCTTGGATTTCCTTCCTCAAAGTCTGCAGTGGACCAGGTCGCCCATATTCCGCTTGCAGAGCTTTGAGGAACTGGCCTCCTGATATCTGCTGATGCAGGTCTCGGACGCTGGCCGCCTCTCCAGTACGCACGATAGGAGGAGGTGAACTCGTCCTCCTTTCCCGCTTGACACGCTGTCTAGCCGGCGGGGCGTACACCACTAGCAGAGGCCAAGGAAGATCCAAAAGGGCTCCATCCGGAGCAGCGAACATCTGCACTGGTTCTCCTTGAGCGTCATGTGTGGGTATAATGTACTCCACTCTCATTCCCGCAGATCTGAACAACTGCCGCCACTGGGGCATGCGAGACTGAAAATCAGGAAGGACAAAGAGGTCTGAAGTATTCTCAGGGTCCAGACGCCATTCTTCCACATATTTCTTCAGTACGGCCTCAATGGTCAAATGGTTGGAGGAGAAGGGAGGATTGCACCAGACGTTCAACCAGCTGAAACTTGACAGGGCGATCACGACAGTGGTCCACGCCATACTTCACCATGAATACATTGATGTTGCTGTGGGACTTCAAGTCCTCCACCTGAGCAGCAGTCAGAAAGACATGCGCTGACTGGGCGGATGTTCCCTCCACCCTCGTGGCGGCTTCGACAGCATTCCAATCCGACCCCACAGAAGATGGGGAGGGAGGTGCCCCCGTCGGAGATGGGGACAGAGGCGGTGTCTGAGCTGGGGATCGAACGTACGGCGGGGAGGGAGGCGGCCCTCCTGGAGATGGGGACCGAGCACCGCGTCTGATTGAATTCGCCCACGTTCCTGCGTTGGAAGCAGGAGATGAGGATGGCGACCTGCGTGGTGGTGACTCCAACAGCTCATCAAGTGCTGAGCTCGTCTGAACGGGTGACCTTACTCGAGATGGGCCAGCGACCGCACGCGAGGGTCCTGCCGCTGCGGCAGGCGCGGGTGGTGGTGACGACCCACGAATACTGTCTGCCATTATGTCGGCGCTGGAAGTAGGGGATGGCGTTGGTGACCACATTGGCGCCTCGCGTGGTGGCGACCTCGACTGTGCCAACCTCTCACGATTGAGGGACCTGGCTCGAGACGGACCAGCGGTCGCGCGAGAGGGTCCTGCCCCTGCGGCAGGCGCAGACGGCGGTGACGCCCGACGCTTGGCCTATGACTCGAGTATGGCTTGAGTATGACTTGAGTATGATTTTGCGTATGACTTGCGTATGACTTGAGTGTGGCTTGAGTATGACTTAAAAGCAACATTCAAAGAAAAGGAACGATCGGAGATTGTTCCCGATGTTGCCGGTGCGTGTCCCAAACTGAAACATATGAAAATATATTTTCTGTATATGAAGGTCTCAGAATGGGACAGCTGATATGTTGAATGATCGACTGAGGTGGTGTTGCCGTAGATGACCGGTGGCTCTACTACATAAGAGGCGTTCCGAAATACTGGGAAATCCTGGCAAATACATAAGATACTTAAGGAATATAAATGTATTTAATAAGGATATGCCCCCACTACACGCCTCTTATGTAGTTTCCGATATGTCGTAAAAAAGTTGTCGATATCGCCGATATATCGATATATCAGATATCGGAGATATCGATACCGTGCCTTGAACTACTCCAAACGAGCATGCGCCCTATTTGAGTGCAAGTTCTATTGACGGGGCAGAAAGCAACTCCTAGAGGGTAGCGGTTCTGACCCCCCAGGCGCAGTACCTGCAAAACGTAAGCTCCACCAGGGCGGGACGATTTCCTATGAAACTCTGCTGCCCCCACAATCTTACTAATCTTCACAATCTCCGCCTGTTTCACTCTGTGCATACAGGACGTTTGGAAATTTTGTTTATCAAAAATCACTTGTCATGGTACCGCATACACTAAAGGACGTATGATCTATTGGCCTTTTCCCCGCCCCTCATGTCACTGCACTTAATAGCATTCGAGTTTACTCCTTGAACGTGATTTCTGCTTATGGAACAAGAAATATCATTCTTATACAGTGCGGACCGCTTTGCAAAAAACACACATGGCACCGCTCCTGTGTTCATAAAACAATAATTAGACTATATGTAGTACTATACTGCCAATATAACTTTAAATTCTTACGACAGATTTCTGTTAGCATCAGGTTCCCTGAGAACCTGTCTCTTATCATCAACAACGTTGGCGTCTCAGGGTTTACATTCGACTAATCGTCAACTTCCACCTCCATTCGGCTCTCTTTCAACCAGTCACCAAGAGCTCTTCCTCTGAGAGAAGTTATACAACACTGCCTCGACTTCCAATATGCACAAAAAAGAGCAAGGCAACAGGGAATACAAAACTCCCCACATTCAATGAAGAATGTAACAACTTTGGCATAGCCAGCAACAGCAGGTTGCACATCGCCAACTTTAATTCTTTATGAAGGAGAGTCTGGTGGCGAGCGATGCTGATAGGGGGACTTGGGGTCTTCTGCGTCCTCGCCAGCGTTGAGACTGTCTGGGAAGAGGCGCTCCGCATAGTAGAGCACAAGGGACATCAAGGATAACGTGAGACCCAGTGTGAAATACCACGTCAGCTGCAGGTTAAAGAACATCCAGGACACTATGGTAGTGAGCAACACGGAACCTGTGCCAGGCCACAACCACATGCAACACAGTGAGGTGTATCAGAACTCACGAAGGCGCGAAGTATGGATAAGACTGCCCCCTCTATGTGCTTGTGGCTGCCTCACACCAGGAAGCCCCTCGACCGCAGGTGTTGCGGCTGCCGTGGGCCCGAGAGCAAGTTGACTTATGCATACAGAGCTGAGATTCGAGCCTCTCGCATGAAACACCTGCATGGGCGTAGAGATCGGCGATGTTGTCGATGTACTTCAAAATATAGGGCACCACAAATGCCTGGACCACTCTCCACTCGCCGCCCAAGAGCCGCTCACTCAGCCTTGTGCCAAAACGAAAAGCGCATGACGCACACGATCTGAGCTGAAGTGTACAGCCTTTGAGGGGCCTCCCGGCAGTTTCGTGGCATTCCTACCTCAGTAATGCTCTTTAAATGCACAGAAGCAGGCGCAGCCGCAGCAGCGTGCATGGGACAGGTCACAAGGGCGTAGGCAGCATAGTCGAGAGCGGGCACCTGCGACGATTGAAAAATCATAGCTGCAAAGGCGAATCCATTGAACGTGTTGAATAGGTATTCCGGATCCAGCAGGTTGAATACGTGAAATAAGCCCTCTTGCGACGCCATGGCAATCCAGGAGCCGATCTGCGTTTTCAAGGCACCCGCCTTCACTTGTGACAACACGTGCAGTCTCCGGCCTGGCCCACCGCGAGGATGCGTCGTAAACTAGGGGAGAGGCTTGGTGCCCAGGTTTGACTATTCTCCACAACAACGGCTTGCTCAGCTTTGACAAGAATTACAGCAGAGAGCAGAAATCTCAGGGGGTGATGGAAGAGCACAGGGGCCGTTTGATGCGGCGCGATACCAGGCTGACGAAGTATAGCTGTGTATTCTGCCACAAAATATTGTCTGTGCTGTATGTCTTCAGCAAGTACTCGGTGTACACGTTCGAAGATGCACTGCGCAAGTGGCGTCCCACTGTCTGGGATCAGCGCGAGAACGCCGGCCAAGGTAAACTACCATCGCCCCTACAACGTTTCAAAGAGTACGACACTCCTGTATTTCGTTTTCAGATGTTCTCTTCTTGTGAACCTGCGTTAGTGGGTTAGGGACATACGTGTTCATAAAGATTGGCTTTGCCAAGGGCCCCTCAGTAGAAGAACGACTATTTGGCTGCTTGCACGTTTGCCTCAACCTACGCAAGGCCAGCGTTATGAGTTACGAAGATGATCCTCGAAAGCTCGATCTGTGTCTCGGGGTGGAATGTAGCCGGCCAGACAAGCGCAGTCGGTTCCTGTGCGACGGCGAGGCGCACGGGAAGCACCTCACGGCAGCCCCGCACAGACAAATAAAGTGCCAATGGATAGGGGCTGCTTCTTTTGCTTCTCCTTCAGGTTCATCCCCTTCAGGTTCATCCCCTTCGCCATCCTTGCCCCCGAACTCTATAATCGCCGGTCCCAGAAGAAGCAGGGCTATCCCAAGCCATTTGAGATACGAAAAGGGTTTTCGAATGAGGAACAGGCGCATGAACACTGCAACCATCGCTGTCTTTGTGTTCCATATTATGGAAAAGATGGCCGGGTTGATCTTCCCTAACACCGTAAACGCTATATTGTCGCTCAGGGTGTAGAGCACTCCTGGTATGGCGTAGCGCCAGTTGAAGGCACCGGAAGGCGACAGCTCCTTGTCGAAGGAGAACAACTCCGCGGACTTCACGTAAGCAAAGACGCTCAGATTCGCGAAAGTTTTTAGTACATTAGTGCAAAAGACGAGAGATGAGGAGGAGAACTTTCCCTCGGAATGTCTCTGCGGCCAGTTTCAGGAAAACGATCATCAGTTCCCTTGGTCCACCACCTCACTGGGATCCAACAACACTGCAATCATCATGGTCAGAAACATCTGAACATCACGACGATAAATAGGATAGCAAGGTGTCACTCTCCAGAATCATAGTGGCAGTTGACTTCAAAATAGAGCTTGAGTTGTGTGGCGAGCTACAAGCCAGGTGACCTACCGTAGCCGAAGCGACACAAAGACCACCTGAAGTGATAAGGATCGAGAGGGAAAATACCAATGCCTGAGAGAAATCGAATACGTCAATGACCATTAGAAAGTGTTCAAAAACCAGACGACAGAAGTAACTCCTACCCCATTTTCAAGGGCCGACAGCTTTTTCGCTGTTTTCCCCTTCACTTCTGCTCGTGAAGCCGTCATACTTTCGTGATCACTAGGTAAGCAAGTGTTGTCTCGCAACTATGCTACATGGGCCTAAACCTACCTATACATTTCGCGCAAAGGATTCGACTTCCAACCACACCGTGTATTTGTGAGGGAATGTTCGAGGGTCGCATAGGAATATCACACGGAGCAATATGCAGAGACTTGAGACTACCAGTTCGTCAAAATAAGGGGCGCTATTCAACAGCGTTAGCCCTGCCTTGGTCCCGTGAAAACATAACAAGATGTTTGTACGTGGCTGGAGGAGAGCAGATGAGCCTCGGCTCGGATCGTGTCAATCGGTATTTTGCCCTGTCGTGTGTCATGTCATGTCACACTTTCCTTCAGGCCTAGGCCTCTGTTCTTGTGTTTCTACACGTTCTGTTCTTGTGTTTCTACATGTTTCTTTATACTCTTGTTCCCAGAGCTTATGGACTAAAATAGACTTAGGGTTTGTAACATTTCTGGGGTCTATAACAGAGTTTCTCCGCGCAGCGGCCGCGCTCGGAGAAACTCTGGGAACAAGGGTAACATGTTTCTTATTCGTATTCTTAACTCTATGACGGTCCAGTTTTTTCAGAAAATCGATATCATTTTTTACTCGGTCGCGTAGACCTCTCGCGAGTGCCAGCCACGGGCTGTCATCCCACTATTCTCCCACCCCTCCCCCCCACCCCTCAGGGGACTTATAGGCGTGTCTTGTGGAGTATCCGGTAGCTCGCACGCCCTTAGTCACGGAGAGGTCATGGAGGATACAATCGCGTCGCACAGGCCGCGCGCCCCCAACAGTCGCGCCGCACAAAGCCGCGCGATGCCCCGACAGAGAGCGCACCGCAACGGCAGATTGGGGGAAAAGTTGTATCCTTCGTGTTTCACTCTTCGCCGCCTACGTGGCACCGTGGGGAGTCAGTTGTCAGGGTTGTGACCGATGACATATGTGTCATACATGTCATACATGTCATACATGTCATACCATGTCATACCATGTCATGTCGTGTCATGTCATATGTTATAATGACATACAGTCGTCAGTACGGTCGACTGTGACATGTACAGTCATACCATCTGTCATCCACTCACCATGAGTGACATCTGTCATCGAGAGGCTGATCACAGCATCTCGATGATGAAGCAAGACAGTTCTTGAAGAACAAACTGTTCTGAAGGGACTCGTCTTCGCTTCTAGCATGAATTGAACACCATGCGGGTATCACATGGCTTATTCGATCAGCCGATATTGTTGTTCACCCAATGCCTTCGGGTTCACAACCCAATTGTGGTAACGCCTGAGAGGCGTGGGGGGGATCTCGACATTCGTATCCATCCGGTTCAGACTGTATCCAGAATAGAGTTATACGATGACTCGATTCAAGCACAAGTCATATGTCATAATGACATATAGTCGTCAAGCAACAAGTGCAACAACAATGTGTCAAGCAACATGTCATATGTCATAATGACATATAGTCGTCGAGTATTGTCAGTACGGTCGACTATGACATGTACAGTCATAATGTCTGTCATCCACTTAAGGTGAGTGACATCTGTCATCGAGAGGCCAGGTATATGGCATCGAGATGGCGAAGCAAGACAAGTCTTGAAGAACCGAAGTGTTCTGAGAAGACGCGTCTTCGCTTCAAGCATGAAATGAACAGCATGCGAGCATCAAAGGCTATATCGACCAGCCGATGCGGGTAGTTCACCCAGTGCCCTCGGGTTCACAACCCGATGGTGGTAAGGCATGAGATGCGTGAGGGCACTGGAAGTATATGAGGAGCATTGGGCTCAAGCAAGGACTTCTGGTCACCAGACTGCTGCGCACTCATAACCCACCATAATATTACTTTCGGCTGTTACTGTTCAATAGCAGCCGCGTCAACATAGCGTTCGCATAGCGAGCCCTGACACCGTTGGACGCCAAGAGTAGGGTTGTCGAGGTCAAAGACGTCGCAACTAAGTCCAGCCGTAGAGATCTCGGACTTGATTGCGATGACCACCTTCGCCAGCTTGGAGACGTCCGTCGCATCGCCGAAATAGTCACCACCAAGCTGGTGTTGACGGACAGCTTTCGCCCATTTCCGATGTCTCCCTGTGGAGTAGATGGTCGCCACAATGTCCTTAGCCGACGCATACCCTTCACGAGCAATGCGGACAACGT
Organism: Cymbomonas tetramitiformis; assembly: GCA_001247695.2. Classification (NCBI taxonomy): domain Eukaryota; kingdom Viridiplantae; phylum Chlorophyta; class Pyramimonadophyceae; order Pyramimonadales; family Pyramimonadaceae; genus Cymbomonas; species Cymbomonas tetramitiformis. Next base: position 79,483 of record LGRX02002267.1, read on the forward strand.
CCGTCTCTGTCATGCTCAGCCCGTGGAGGGGGGACAGGCACAGACAGGTGGCGTGCGGCACGTCGGGGAGTCACGCACCGCGTCAGAGAGCCTGATGGAGGAGTCCAAATCGGACTCCTTCAAAAGCTTACGTCGAGTCCTTTTGTTTCTTGTTTCCATTCTCAAAATACCTATAGAGTAGGCATGTGCTAGGCGGGGTGCGTGTCGGTCGCGAAATCAGCGGAGATCAAAATGTCGCAATTCAGGATGGCCATACGCGTGATTGTGAAGGCGGAAAAGTCCATGTCGGTGTCAACTAGTATCGCGGTTCTGCTCGGTGTCGGGGTGATCAAACGTCCCGGCAATCGGCTGCACCAGCAGCTCCGTCTCCAGGACGCTCTTCCACTCCCCACAGCGTGGGAATTTGACACGCACGAATCCTTCATCTGGTTCGTTCTCACCGTCCTCTTCACAGAGTGTACACAAACGAGCATAGCCAGTGCGATCGACATACAAGCGCTGCTGAGACCAGCTGCCCTCCTTGTCCTCATTGTCCCATGGGTTCACTGCCATGCCCGCCCATGGTTGTGCGCTGGCCAACATGTAGTCCGTTTCGCTCCCAGCCTCTTGCTCCTGCGTAAGGTCTGGGTAGCGAGAGTCGATCTGGGTCGCCGTCAGACTGACTGGCGTGATGGGCGCCACGCTAACTGGCTCTTCAGCATCAGACCACTCGCTCCTGGTCGCCACATTGGCTTCCCGTTGACTGCGCGACGTCGCTTGCAGCAGGCCCAACATCTGGCCCGTCACGGACGTGCCAGGCGCAGGTGGTTCGAGCTTTGAGCTCTCGGCGTGCAGGTTGATCCGTCCAGTGAGCTCGGCTCGCATCAGTGAGCTGGGTCTCAATATACCTGCTTCCACCATGGACTGGCAGCGCGCGTCGAGCATCTCCCTCTCCTCCTGGTTGAACCTCTTGAGTCTGAGCTCCTCCAGGAACGACGCCAGGAGGTCAACTAGCTCAGGATGTGCTCGTGAGAATGCACATCGCTCTCCTGAGAGGGCCAGACGGTCCTCTCCCACTGCCTCAGAAAGCGCAGCCTCGTGTAGCGGTGGAGCACGGTCATCAAAGATCTCAGTTGCTAAGCACACCCTGGGATCCTCGTTCCTTTTACTCCTCGCGTCAGCAGGCGGCGTCAGCTCAATCAGCGGCAGCGTGACCTTCTCCCTCATGCCCAATGACACCGCGGCCTCAGAGGTGGCGATACCCCGGTAGAGGTCGATGGTCAGCTTCAACGCGTTCTTCAGGGGTCCTGTGCCCACCAGGAAGTCCCACGTCGTGTCGTTGGTGAACGTGACGAAGGCGTGGAGCCGGTGCAGAGTCATGTAAGGAGTGCCTGCAGCGAGGACGACGTCCACGTAACAGTACTTGGTGAACTCCGCGGGGCTGCCGTCGCACCTGGCCACCCTGGCCCCTGTCTCCGCATCAACAATGGTCAGACCGAGCCGGTTGACCGTCCTGATGGGGATGATGTTGCAGTTGGCCCCGGTGTCTAGGAGCAGGGCCTTGTACAGCATGAGTAACCCACCAGAGGCTACGAGGGCCATCCCTTGTGCCAGCGTCTCGTTCAGGAGCTTACACACGGGCTGAACCTGCGCCATGGCTGTGAGCTGTTCCTCCGTGAGGCCACTGAGCATCTTCCTCTTCAGTAGCTCGTAGGCTTTGGCCTCCATGGTTCGTGCGTGTAGCTCGCCCTTCCCACTGAAGTCCGTCACCCCGAACTTCTCCTGGATTGTGGCTGCCGCAGCGGTGACGTGCACAGCAGCTCTCTTCTTTCTAGGTTGGTCCACCATGTCCTCCGGCATCTCGTCCAGGGGGATCTCTTCCTCGTCGCTGTCATCACCAGACTCCATTCCTGGGCAGTCGTCGTCTTCGTCGTCACTGTCATCACCAGACTCCATTCCTGGGCAGTCGTCGTCTTCGTCGTCACCACCATCACCTTCGCCACTGCTCTGACAGTCTGCTGCTAAGGCTGCTGGCATGGGGAGCTGACCGGTCTCAGCTAGCTCCACCAAAGTCTCCAAACCCCTGGGGGCTGTTATCCTGCCCTCCGCTACGAGCCCAGCAGCCAGCTTACGGAAAGCCGCGCCCAGACTCTTGATCACAGAGGCCATGAGCTGCACCTTCCTCTGCATCTCGTCCGCTGCCGGCGCCATAGGCACCTGCGCATCTGCCTCGTACTCTTCGGGTGTCTTCACTGGGAATCCCCTTATGTGTTGAGTGCTACCCAGCGCTACTGCTGGTGCTGCCATGACCTCGGGCTCACCGCCCTTGCTCAGTGCTTCGGGGAGCTCCCCTAAGCCTAGGGTGTTGAGCGCGTCTGAGAGCACCTCCTCGCCCATCTCTTCAGCCAGTGCTGAGAGCAAGTTGGTTGGAGAGCCGGATGACACTCCTGGCCCAGTGATCTCGCGGATGAGGCTTTGAGAACCCTTCAGCAGACGTGGTAATTTGAGTGCCCCCTCACGGGGGTTATGGAGCAGACTACAGGGTGGTGAGTGGTGTGATCCAGCTGATGGTGGGAGCTGGACCGGGTCTGCGGGTGGTTGGCCCTCGGGCCAGTGCACTGGGGTTGGCTGCCAACCCAGTTGCTTTTCTGAGATGTGTGAGTTACTTGGCTACAGCTTCATGACGGCCCTCTTGGGCCTGAGATCTTCTTTGCAGCCAAGAAATTACCCTTTTGGATGTATGCTTTCTTTGTTCTCTTTGTGCAATTAATTTTCCGGTGTTGTATTACGAATGCGTCAGACTTTTTGACAGACTTTTACGTGAGACAGCTAGCAGTGTGTATGCCAGCTTTTCTCGGCTGGCCGGCCCCTGCGGTTCCCTAACTAAGTTCCTAAAGTCCTAATTCCTAAAATTCTTATTCGTATTTTACTTTTTTGATATTGCACAGCCAACAAGCTAATCTGCAATTATTTTTTGTATGTCCTCTATCATTATCAATTCTGTCCAATGTCAAAATTCCTTGATGTAATTGACATCCACAAGCAAAACAGATATTGTTTCCTGATTCTATGATATTTTTTACATCTTCAGTACTTAGATCACATGCCCTGTGTTTCTTGTCATCTTGCAATTTGTAACCATTTATTTTGTTATTGATAAATGTATCTTGATAATCCACATCAACTTTTTCGTTTTGCGAATCTCCAAATACAATATAATCTTTGTTCGTTGTTCTTGTCAATGCTGTGTATAACATTCTATTTGTCATTTTTTCTAATTCCCAAATACAAAACAAGAAGTCAAATGTTTGTCCTTGTGATTTGTGAACTGTCATCGCATAAGATACTACATATTCTTTGTGGAAATCTTTGATCGAAATGGTATATTCTTCATTTGTATCTGTGTTGATAACCATAATGCTTTCATCGTCCCAATCAATGCGGTACTGTCTACCTTTGAATCATAATAACCCTCTAGAGTGTCATCCACCGATTTTGAAGTAGTATCTTTCAGCAAATTGAAAACACGTTCAAGAATATGAAAATCAGTAATATCTTCGATCACCGAACCGTTTGAACTTTTGATCAAAACTCGATTGAAAACTGGAAGACCGTCTTTAAAGAGATTGTTTGCGGAAGTCGAGGTCGCCAAAAATCGGAGAAACGTTTGAGACATGTCTAAGGAACAATTTTCGTAAGCTGGAATATCAAAAATGATTCTAGAGTTTGATGTCGGTGAGCGATTGAGTTGCTGCCGAACTATTAGCGGGTAAAAGTTCGATAATTTTCTTCTTAAGAGGAATCGATTTGACTTTTTGATTTGGAATTAAACTTTTTGGGATGCCAGACATAATGTTTTATATATTATATGAATATATTATTTTTTCCACAAGGATGAGCCAACTTATAACCTTGTTTATTGAAAAGTAAATTGTTTTTTTCTTGGACTTCATTTTTGGGTTCGTGTGTCTCTATAATAATCATTGCACTCCAGTCATCGTGCGTTTGATCTTGAAAAGCATTTCCATTTGAATCTTCTAATTTTATATCAAAACTTGAAAGGGTACCCTCTAGGTCGTGCCATTCATACTCGCTTTGATTTGCATTAAAATGTATCCAAGAATATCGATTCACATCTATAGGTATTGTGCAAAATCGGTCGCTATGAAGCGTGCCTATAGTATTTGTTTGATTGTTGTGAGTTTGTCTTGAATTCGTCCCTAAAGCTGATGAAGATACTAACAAATAAGGTTGAGATTCCCGCCCAGGTTGCAATGAAGTTAAAGCTCGTTCTTGAACGGTTTTGTTTGAAGCATTAAAACTCTTGGCAGTACCATTGAAGACATTCGTATTGAGTATCGGATTAACAGTCATCTGAGAGTCTGCAAAACCTAACATCGTCCACAGTCTATTTGACCCAGCATTCAATAACATCCAATGTTTATTCCCCGTCGACCCTGAACCGACGATCGATATCGTGAAATCGTCATTTAATGTTAATGAAAACGTTGGAACAACTTCTGTCTGAAATTGCCTTGAGAAGTTTTTTACACCAGTCCCACCAACTTGATAGACTAGATTTTCATTCATTAATTCTTGAACTTTTAATACAAGAGCATCTAATGTATAATATCCTTCGGGAATGTAGTTTGCAAAAAATTTATCAGATGGCGTATTATTAACTAAATAATGTTCTGTCCAGAGAATAGCATCGTTAATTCCTTCTCTAATATTCACAAATGTGTTCGCTATAGTAAATTTGGATAAACAAGAACGACGAACATTGTTTATCGGAGGATTCAAATGAATAGTCATTTGACTTTTGTTTTCGTGATCTTGTCTGTGTACTGAATTGATATGTATATAATGTTTTGTCATCTTTTTATACTATAATGCAAGATTTTAAAAGCTCAGTATCATTATCCCACTATCATTTTTAGTAAAATTTGGAGTTCGTTTTAATGGCACATGAGTTACTGGTTCTTCTTCAATTGATTCTTCGGGTTCTTCTACCATTGTTTCTGATATCGTTTCTTCTTCTTTTACCGATTCTTCTATCGGTTCTTTTGGTTCTTCTTTAACGGGTTCGTTTGATTTCTTGAGATTCTCTTTTCTCTCTATAGCCCTCTCTTTTCGTACGTGGAGGTGCTCACTTGAGCGAGATTTGAAGTTTCGATTTAGGGGGCGGGGTGGACTTGGCGGGATCGTATATGATAGTGCTAAAAGGCGGGGGTTTGTTTGGAGGTCAGATGTCGAGGTGCCTAGGCTTCAGGAGGGGTAGGAAGTGAGGGGGCAGGCAGGCAGGCAGCGAAAATCCGGCGAAAAAATATGCGGTAAGTTTCCTTGATGTTGGGTTTGGCGGCATTGCGTGAACGCCTTACTTACTCGGAATGACATTTGGGGATATGATATCTTGAGGTGATTTTGTGCGGGGAACACGTTTCTGAGGTCAGATTGGCGATTTGACAAAGTGGGATGGTCGATTTTCGCCGAGCGCCCCTGCGAGGCGTAGACAGGGGATAGCGCGCAGTACGGTAGGATATGCCTCTCCAGGGGGGGCTTGCCGCCCGTTGCGAATCCGGATAGATCACTGATCCAGATGGGCGATACGACATCACACCATCCTCACCCGGTATATCTGCATCGACAGTGGTGTCCGCAAATACATACACGAGTGCGCGAGCACTTTCCCCGACCGGTATACACGCATCCGCAGTGGTTCACCTCGTGCGCGTCAGAGATGTACACCTCCCTTTCCGCGACGTTCGAAGCGACCAGCTCCTCGTCGGAAGGCTGGCGCTGCTGACGTGCAGGGGGGTCGCGGACCTCGTCCACATTCCTTGCCCATATCTCGTCCACGTGCTCAGGCCTCTCGGCCACTCGAGCCTGAAGGGCGGGCGGCGCAGCTGCTGGGAGACGACGTGCCTCAAGGGATTCCAGCGCCGGCAGCACCCACGGCGCGGCCGCGTCCTTGGTCCCCCACTGCAATTGCGTGAACTTCCGGTCGTCTCGCATGAGGTAATCGTTCGTGAACTGAGCGCGCCAAGACAAACACCTCTCCTGCTCCATGAAAATGTAATGCACCGGCTTGGCATTCGGGTGCTCCATGCAGCGCAGCACGTGTGCTGACTCCAGCCCCACGTAGGAGCATAGTGACCCCTCGACGTTCCTCGCATGGCCTCCTTCGCGCCTCTGCCCCGAATCAAAGTTCGACAGATCGGCATAGGCCGACATGATTGCCTCCAGCAGGTTGGAAGACGTCGTTTGTCCCCCAAGAGGGAGGCGCCAGCCCTGGCGTCCGCAATGAATAGTCTTGTCGTGCTTCCTGGCGACCTTGCTGGAGATACCTGGATGCCTCCGAAGTTGGAGACCTCGTTCACCGTTGCACACGCCAAGCTCATACACGATGTGGCGGCCTCGACAGCGATCTGTGAACGTCACGCCAAACTTCACCATGAAGACGGTGAGGTTGTGGAGATTCCTCAAGGCCCTCACCTCCTCCACGGACAGAAACTTGTGCACTGAGCTGTCGGATACGCGCGTGGCTCTCCGCACGGCATCCCAATCTGACCCCGATGGAGATGGAGGTGCCCTCGCGGGGGACGGAGACAGATGCTGCGCCCGTGGTGGACTCGGAGGTTTAGAAGACACGCCTCGCGGGGAACGTGACCGGGCACCACGTGGGACATAGACTGAGTTCGCCCATGAGCCAACGTTGGTCAGAGCAGGCGACGCAGGCGGCGACCTTCCACGAGGAGAGCCAGCAGGACTCGAGGGTCCAGCTGCTGTGGCGCAAACGAGTGGAGGTGACAACGCACGAGAATTGCCCGCTGGCCCACTGTCGTGGGATGGTGGCGATGGCGTCGGTGAGTGGCATCTGCGCGGCGGCGACCTCGTTCGTGCCAGCACGGACCTGCTGGCGGACCTGGCACGAGACGGCCCAGCGGCGGCCTGAGACGGCCCAGCGGCGGCCTGAGACGGTCCTGCCCCAGCGGTAGGCGCAGGTGGCTGCGTCAGGGCTCGCTTTGTGAGCCTGGTGTTAACCATATTGCTGGGTGGCGGTGGCCTGCGTTTTGCACCTGCTTCAATCGCATCGTATCCCTGCTGCTCGGTGTTGACCGACTTGAGCATCCTTCTCATCTCTCCCAATTGTATGTACTCCTGGGCGGCTGCATTCTCGGAGAACACTCTGCCGGGCCCACCAAGACCATCTTCCACCGGGTAGTACTTGGCGTTGGAATCCAGAGAGACGAGCTCCAGGGGTGGTCCATCTTGGCCGTGTCGAGCATACTGCTGGAATATGCCATTCGAGAGGGACTCCACGTCCACTGGGCAGAGATACCTGAGCAACTGGTATGCCCAGACACCAGTGCTTTCGTACCAGTGAGGGAGCTGGAGCTCTTGCAGCAACTCCTCGCCATTGCACACGAACGCGTGTTCCAACGTACAGCCCATCAAGTCGAGGTACTGCGTGGCTGCGCTCGGTTGGACACAGAAGGCGTGCTCCTTCAGATCCCACATGAGGGTCCCAGTGACCTCACCACTGGGGTACTTGAGCAACGCCTGGACCTTGTCCTGCAGTTTCTGGATCGGGGTGAAGTCGAGCCTCGAAATGCCTCTCTCTCTAGGCATTGTCTCTATACTATTTATTCTACGAAAGGTGGGTTTACACACCGTAAGGACCCCTTACGGTGGGTTACCAAACCCCAAGTAAAACGATCATTTCAGCCCCTAAACTGACCCCCTGGTCATGTTCATGGTGGCAGGATGACTTTAGACACTCCCAAGAGGCATCCGCGAAGAATTATATCGGATGTATCCGGGTTTGTTAACCTGAAAACCCAAACCCAAACCGGCAAACCAATTATCGCATATAAATCGTGTCATATAGCGTAAAAAACCGTCATACTACCCTCACTTCGCGTGACATTTTGAGGGTCAAAATGGCCTCGAATGAATATTTTGACAAGACACTGCAGAAAGAGCAACTCGAGAACTTGACAACATGGGTCTCCAAATTTCCAAAGGGCCATCGAGGAAGGCCACATATCTACCAATATACAAAATTATGTGGTAACCCACCGTAAGCATATATGATCGGAACCCGCTACACCCCCCCACTTCGCGAGCGCATTACACACATGGGGCACATCGCATCCATCCATAGTATGTTCCTCAGCTTTCATTCAACTCATAAACTGTCTGAAAATCGATAGGTTTGACACCGTAGACCTCATAACGCCACCACTAGAGGCCGCCGAAAATTCCTCTTACGGCGGGTTAACCCACCGTAAGATTAGTAGAATAGGCAATACGTTGTGTTTGCTGGCAGAGGACGGTATGTGCGTCATGTAGTTGCCGTCGAGTATCCAGCGGTTCCTCTCCTCGTCGTGCTGCAGCTTCTGATCCACGTACAGCCAGTTAGGGAACATCAGCTGGTCTATTGTCACCCACTGCTGCTCGCGACACCGGGTGAACTCCACGCAGACATGATCTCGGGAAGGTTGAGTCGGCATGTCCCAGGCTGGGCGCTGGAGGCAGGGAACATATCAAACTTTTATGTTGTACGGCCAACACTCAAAAATTCCATCGGCCAAGTTTCGGCCATCCCGGCCAAAATCTAAAATTGCCCGCCGCAGGCGCAAAATTTTAATTTTAAGTATGGCAATATCATAAAAATTGCAAAATTGCGGGGAAATTTTCAAAATAAAACATAATTCTTCTCGACCAACAAGCAAAAGCACCCTCGGCCAAACCTCGGCCACAGCCCTCATCGTACGGCCACAGACCGGCCATAGGGGGTTGATATGTTCCCTGGCTGGAGGATGCGGCAGAGACGCGCGATGTGGTTCCGGTCCCGACACAGTCTCTGATCCGCCCAGTTGTAGTCGAGAGACGGACGAATCTCGGCGACCTGGTCCTCAGCGAACCATCTTGCGCGTCCACCCTTCCAAGGGCTCGGCTCACCATAAAACTGTGCGAGCACGCGCTCCGATGCTGTCTGCACGGCAGGCGCCAGTGGCGCCAGGGCACTCTTTCGGCGATCGTTCATTGGGACTGTCCAATGGCGATTCTGCGCCAGCAGCTCCGCGTGCGTGCTGACGCAAGGTCGTGGGAGTTCACCAGGCTCTCTCACCGAAGGCGCTGGTGACGGCAATGGCGATACCACGTCGTCGTCAATGTGCTCGGAGCACTGGCCAGAAGCAGCGAACCTCTCCCCCCTCACGCTCGGAGGTGGGTGCTTTAGCCATTCGCACTCCACTCCTTGTCCAAAGATCTCCGACATCAAACACACCGTCGGGTCCATCCGCCTGGGCAGGTCGGGACGCCTGGGCGGTGTCATGTCTACCAACGGAAGCACCACCTGAGTATCCATGCCCAGAATCGTCGGCGCATGTGACACGGCCACGCCACTCCCAAGCTTGATGTCAATCATCAAGGAGTTCTTCAGCGGCCCAGTACCTATCAGCAGGTCCCAAGAGTTCTCGGGCTCGAAGGTCACGAAGGCGTACAGCCGGTGAAGCGTCATGTGCGGTGTGCCTGCAGCCAGTATGACGTCCACATGGCAGTAATGTGTGAACTTCGTGGGGCTGTTGTCACACCTGGTGACCTTGGCACCGGTGCTGGCCTCATACACCGTGAGGCCCAGTCGCCTTACAACCGCGATGGAAATGATGTTACAGTTGGCGCCGGTGTCCATGAGGATTGCCCGATAAAGCATGAGCTCGCCACCAGATGAAACCAGCGCCAGGCCCTCATACAGAGTGGCATTCTGCAATTTGCAGATGGGCTGAACCTGTGTCATCAGCAGCGCTTGCTCGTCGGTCAGGTGCTGCCTCATCTTTTCTCTCAACGCATCGTAGGCACGGGTCTTGATGGTGCCGGCCCGGACATGTCCATGGTCACTGAAGTCGACCACCCCCAGATCGCTTACACAAGCAGCGGCTGCACATCGGGCGGTGACACTATCGACCACGCCGTCAGGCATCTCGTCCTTGCCAGCAACTGTGGGACTTGCTCAGCACCGTGCGATGCCCCTCATTCCAGTGCCCTGGCATGAAGATCTGCACGGCCTCAGAGAGCTTGTCCTGTCTGCCCCAATCAATCTGATCTGGCATGTGAAGAAACATGTCCTCCTCATCCAACAGCATGTCCCTGGACGAGACGGCATGCCATGGCTGCGACTTACCTCCCTTCACCACACGACGAGGACTCACGTCTGCTGGAAGCAGGCGCATGTCCGAGTTTTCGGTTTTAAAGGATTTTTAGTTTGTCCTTGACTTGGTCTACCTTTACATCCGCAGCCACAATCTTTACCGAACATTTGATTATATACTCTGAGTATTGGCAAGGATACAATCGGACGAGGCATGAAAATGTAGAAACATCAACACAAGAAGACGACGAACCATTACCCGATTGGCTTTTAAATGAAGCGATGGACGGAGGTCATTATACTGAAGACGTAGCAGAACCTATATTCGATGAAGACGACGAAGAAAAACAGCCTGTTTTAGAAAAGGTACCTGAGACTCGTGAAGAAAAATCATTCGTAGCAAGACTTGCAAGTAAATTCGCTTACACAAATGATCCAAATATGATACCCACAGGATACAAGTACGATCGTGCTCTATCGAATAGATGCTGCAGCTGAGCTCAGCGAAATGGCCCAGCAACAGGAAGAAGCACAGGAAGAATGGAGAGCACTCCAGGAAATGGTACAGCAACAGGCAGCAGCGCAAAAGGAAGTACACCGAGCGAGGGAATGGAGGAGGGCCTCGATGGAAAAAATACTGACAGCAACACGAGAAAAGCCAGAAAACTATAGATAAACCTAAACCTGTGAAAAAGATCAAATTAAAATAAAGATCAAATTAAGATAAATTAAAACGAAACGAAACGGAATCGGAATTGTTGCTTTTAAGTATAATATTTGAAATGCTCACCAAATTTTAGTCAAGATTCATCTATCATAAATGAATTTTGAGTAACTTCTTGTATGCTTGATGAACGCTTTTCATATGCTTCTTGTTGTCTTCTGGATGCCTTCTCATTGCCTGTATGACACCTGTATGACACCTGTATGACAGACATATGACAGACGGATGACAGACATATGACACGGAAAAAATATTTTTGAGATTTTTTCACCAAAATTTTATTTTCATCAAATTGTCTAATTTTTCGATATCACCGAAAAATTTTAGGGTTTAAGCATTATTTTTAAAGTTATCGAGGATTTTTGCTTATTTGTGAGAATATTGGTCATATATGTGAAAGATATGAAAAATTGATGAAAATTGATGAAAATTGATGCCGCCGCTGCCGCCGTTGCTGTCGCCGGTGCTGCCGCACATAGTGCACGTTCAGCCAGCTCGCAGCAATTGCCCGCCTGCGCTGGTGCTGCCGCACATAGCGCGCGTCCCGCCCGCTCGCAGCAACTGCCCGCCTGCGCTAGTACAGCCACACATGGTGCTAAAATGCTGCGGAGGAAAAAATTGCCCGGGCCGCCTCAAGATGTGACCGGTGGTCCTCCCATTCAACGTGGCCCCTTCGACTTCTCCAAGTTTTCGACCGCAACGCAACCTGATTCTGGAAGCCAAGAAAACGTCCAGCAGCAGAATAATCAGAACGCATTCCAGGTGTGCCTTCTCGCACAGTCACACTTTACTACACTGGTCCATCCCCCAAATCGCTCCTCTCCCATCGTAATCCGCGTGTTTGGGCACTGAAGGCTATCGTGGAGCACTCAGAATGCCTGGAATTTCTGCTTGTGCTCGTTCTGTGACGCTCCGACGTGGCTCCAAGATAACAAGTACATCGTCAACGGATATCGAGCGGTATGATGCTCGAAATTACCCGTTTGAAATGCTTCTCCAAAGAAAAATGGTTGGAGATATAGCAGTTTCGTGAGTGTATCCTCCGTAAGTACTGGCAATAATGGTTGCACGAATCACGTTCGCAGAATTTGTCAAAGAGAGCCGCAGCGATGTCGATCTTCAGGATCCACAACGAGACCTTCAATATCTGGTGCGCTATCCTCGCAAAACGCGCTCCGCCACGCGCCTCCCCTCTTTCTTGCGCGAAAACAGGGAACGAGAACCAGCTAACCTGCAATGCACGCTTGGTGTAGAAATTCTGTTACTGTACGCATGCCCGCACTTTCTCCAAAGAAACATGGCCCCGCCGGCGTGCCCTAAGTTTCATGGTGCTGGCGTGGCTTATTTTAGTTTCGTGGCCCCGGCGTGCCCCCTGTATGTATCTATGTATCTACTACCACTACCTCAAAACACACACCCGCCGAGTGATGTGTGTATGTTTAATCCTCTTTGGCTCACCCGATATTCCCTGATATTCCAAGGTTTACATAGTTCATCAATTTTCATCAATTTTCATCAATTTTTCATATCTTTCACATATATGACCAATATTCTTACAAATAAGCAAAAATCCTTGATATCTTTCAAAATAATGCTTAAACCCTAAAAATTTTCGGCGATATCGAAAAATTAGAAAATTTTAAAAAAATAAATTTTTTATGAAAAAATCTCAAAAATATTTTTTTATGTATACGTGGTTTATGCATGTGCATACGTCATATTCAATAGTGTATACGTTCGCAGGGTCGTTCCATATCGATTTCATACGTGTACCATATGTCATACACAGTACGACTATAATAGGGCGAGATTAGTACTCTGGTCGGGGACGACAGGTTTTGAGTAACTTTCTCATATGATACTCAAAATTCATTTTTGATATATGAATCTTGACTAAAATTTGGCGAGCATTTCAAATATTATACTTCCGTTTCGTTTCGTTCGCCCGAGGTAATCACATCGCATCGCTTCGCATCGTGGTAGGGTTTGGTTTGGTTTCCCTAAAAGTCCTAAAGCCCCAAGTCCTAAATTCCTAAGTCCTAAAAGTCCTAATTCCTAAAAAATCTTATTATATCTTGTAATGACCATAAGCCAAAGTATGAATTCCATCCTCTAAGATATACCTTTTATCATCGTAACACGTCAATGCTTTCTTTTTCTGTGTTATACTATAATTTGTACAAGCATAGCTTCTAATCGATTTAACTTCTTTGGTAATTTCTTTTTGTTCGAACAATGCTTTTGTATAATCTTCGTATTTGATATTTTTCTTTACAACAGTCTTGCTGATCCCTTTGAGAGTTTTCTTTTCACAAAATTCATCATTTGTGTTGTATTCAAAGCCAAATTTAAGCGCAAAATGACACAAATAGACAAATTTGGGTTTGGAAATACTAACACGTGAGAGATATATCGCACTAGTATATGTGCTATACTATTGGTTAACCTGTAGCCATATATCATGAGTGCACCCACAAACCTTACAATATTCGATGCGCCAACCGCGCATATGCAGTTTCATGGTAAGCCACGCTCTCATTTTCGAGGCATTGTTGAGAATTCTCAACGTGTCGCAGCTAAGGGGTTAAGAGGGCTGTTAGCACTCCCTACGCGCCCCCGGACCCGTGGCGTCACCGAGTGTGTGTATGTTTAGTCCTTTCTGGCTCACCCGATATTCCCCGATATTCCAAGGTAGTAGCCTTACATAGTTCATCAATTTTCATCTATTTTCATCAATTTTTCATATCTTTCACATATATGACCAATATTCTCACAAATAAGCAAAAATCCTCGATAACTTTAAAAATAATGCTTAAACCCTAAAAATTTTCGGCGATATCGAAAAATTAGACAATTTGATAAAAATAAAATTTTGGTGAAAAAATCTCAAAAATATTTTTTTCGTGTCATATGTCTGTCATCCGTCTGTCATATGTCTGTCATACAGGTGTCATACAGGTGTCATACAGGCAATGAGAAGGCATCCAGAAGACAACAAGAAGCATATGAAAAGCGTTCATCAAGCATACAAGAAGTTACTCAAAATTCATTTATGATAGATGAATCTTGACTAAAATTTGGTGAGCATTTCAAATATTATACTTAAAAGCAACAATTCCGATTCCGTTTCGTTTCGTTCGCCCGAGGTAATCGCATCGCATCGCTTCGCATCGAGGTAGGGTTTGGTTTGGTTTCCCTAAAGTCCTAAGTTCCTAAAGTCCTAAAGTCCTGAAAGTCCCAATTCCTAAAAAAATCTTATTATATCTTGTAATGACCATAAGCCAAAGTATGTATTCCGTCTTCTAATATATATCTTTTATCATCGTAACACGTCAATGCTTTCTTTTTCTGTGTTATACTATAATTTGTACAAGCATAACTTCTAATCGATTTAACTTCTTTGGTAATTTCTTTTTGTTCGAACAATGCTTTTGTATAATCTTCGTATTTGATATTTTTCTTTACAACAGTCTTGCTGAAAAAAAAATGAAGGAGTTTCCCCAAAGCTTTTTGGCATAATTTCTCTGGTCATACCCTTACGACTTTTGTTGATTTTCATCAATTTTCGCATATTTCTTTCTATATACCAAATATACTATGTGAACATACGGTATTTATGGATAATATCAAGGACCGAGCACATCGGAAGATGTGCGAGCGTCCTTACGGAAAACTCGTCAGAGTTTTCCTTTCCAGTATCAACATTTTTTGATTAAAATTTACGGTTCAATGAGATTTAAACTTTACCTAAAAGATGATCGGAAAAAGTTACGAAAATGAAAAATCCTCGATAACTTTCAAAATAAAGCTTAAACCCTAAAAATTTCCAGAAATCTCGAAAAATTAGAAAATTTGGAAAAAATAAATTTTTGGCGAAAAAAGTAGGTAGAGAAATGAAATCAAGGCGGAATCAAGGCGTAAGCAAGCCGTAAGCCGTATTCAAGGCGTAAGCAAGGCGTAAGCATCCAATATCATACTCAAAATCCATTTATGATAGATGAATCTTGACTAGAATTCGGCGAGCATTTCAAATATTATACTTAGAAGCAACAATTCCGATTCCGTTTCGTTTCGTTTTAAAATTTTCAATATTCACGTCAACCAATTAATCTGTTGGTGATGTAAATACGAGAGCCTCAAAAAGTGGAGCCGAGGATTTCATAAAAAACATATATGTAAATGAGTCTGTTGTCAAATTTTGTTTGACCGTCTCTAAATCATTAGACATTTCTACACGAGAATTTCGGTTACATATAAATCCTTCAGTATTAAAAGAACCGCCGCCTGTAGAATTCCACGGATTTTGATCAGTGATATCAAGTGTGTCATCAGTAAATTCCCAATACAAATAAGGTACGGGTACTTCAATTGTCTCGATAAGGATTGTATGTTGGTCGGTATACTGTGATACAAAGTTATCCAAACTGACGTCCACGGTCGTTGCCGTTATATTCGTCGTTGTCAAAATGTATGGGTCAACAGTAAAAACCGAAATTGTTGTGAATGAATGAAACAGTATCGATTGAGTTTTAGTTTGAGAATAGGTATTAAAAAACGTTTTATCTCGAGCTACTAATTGTAAATAATATTCGGTATTTTGTGTTAAACCAGAAAATGATCCTTGAATCGTACCATCGCTGGGTATGTCTGCAAATTGTAAACTATCTAAAGAGCTTACCATCGGGTTTGAATCATATTCAGCTTTTTCGAAAAGGAACGCAAAGATATCAAATACAGCGTTCACTCCAGGATTTGTAAAACCCGAAATATCAAATGAATAAGTCGTTCCACTAATAGTATCGTTTTGCGTTTGTATTGCAATCGGGATATAATCCCAAGTCACATTTTCTTTGTAGACATCATAAAATTGGTCGTTTACAAAATAAAATAATTTGTTATCCGTGTTTGAATTTGATGCAATATGACTCCTTGAAATATCCATATTGAAATTCCCAGCATCTATATCATTTTGGGTTAATGTTATCTCGGCTTCACTAACAAGTATTGCGTTAACACCATCTTTCAATTTGACTTGGAATGTGTCACCCGCATATAAACTAACTAAATTGGAAAATATTATTTTCAGTTCTTGATCTTGACTGTCCAATGTATAGACGATCGTATAATCGGCGTTTGGGCTTGCAGGTGTGGTTATGTTAAACGTCGAATTTATTTTTGTTTTCGTAATTTGAGCTGTAGTTTCCAGACTCAAATCCGTTACTGCGTTTTCAACAATGTAATCTGTACTAGATGATAAACCTGTGAATTCGAAATTAGAACCGAGACTGCCTTGAGAAATGTTAATTGAATTCTGGAGGTCACCGTTGGCATTCTTTAAAGCAAGATTTAATTGATAATTTTTGTTAATATCGGATTGAGAATATGCACTAAAATTAAAAACCAATTTGTTATAACGTTCTTGCAACGAATCGCGAAGAAATGTCGAATCCACGCTATCGAATTGTTGGATATAATCTTGTTCTTGAACAAAAGTATCGTTGAGTACAATTGAGAGTGAATACGTCTGTCCTTCGGTCATTCCTGAATACAGAATTTCAATATAGAATGTGGCTGTATCATCGTCAGCGGACAATGTTTTTCTATAATTATTTTGTTCTATATTCAATTCGAAAATGTCACCTGCAGTTGTGGTGCCTGAAATTTTCGCGACTTGGAAAATTAAACTACCGTGGTCTAATGATTGGACATGTGATATCGAGTATGTTGCGGTTGAACCAGAAACATCCAAAGTTGTAAATGTAGCATTTGAGTCAATAACCACAATTTCACCCGTTAAGATATTCGTAATCGTAGACCTTAACTTATAACTCGTATTTGCGGATAATCCCGAAATAGTTCCATCGATTGTGTTGAAATCAGTTGAATTTGTAATGTTTTGAAAGGTTAATGAAGTCATTTGTATACTATAATGATATATTTTTTTTTCTTCAAGTTATCGTAAAAAATGCGATGTATGTGAATATATCATTTGTATTTGAATTGTTAATAAATATATACGATATTTGATAAGTATTACCTTGTTGGAAATCTTGATGTTGGACCTCGAACAAAAAAGGCACTTGCGTATTAGTATTTAATTCATTATACAAAGTAAATGTAACATTACTTATTGATAAATTTATTCGTAATGTATATAATTTATTTGGTTTGTTTATAACGATTGAATTTACAGTTGATGCAATCGTATAACCATCCGTAGTATAACCAGGAATACCTGGTGAGAAATTATATGAGACGTCCATATTTGAAATATATAATGTGGGATATTCAAATATCAATTCTTTAATAACAACTTGTTGAGTCAAATCGTTGGTGATAGTACTACGAAGCTTATATGTCGAACTACCTGCATTATAATTATTATGATACAATGTAAAAGAACCGTCTGAATTTGGCATAAAATAATCAATACCATTTATTGTATGTGTATGGCTTGAATTCATAGGACTTGCATTATTAGCTGCAAATTGTGTATAATACAAAGGGTATGTATTGTTCAAATGGAATGGTTCGGGTAACCAATTTGTTAAACTACCTGTAAATGAAAAATTCGAATTCGTTATATTATTGATTGTTAAAGACATCTATTTACAATATACTTAGATTATATTTCAATCAATTGTACATCGATCTTATATTTGGATAAATCATTTGTTTCGAAATCTTCAAAATCATTTAGGTTGATAACTACCGAATTTGTACTAATATTTTCGGGAATGACTTCAATGGAAAACTCATCTTCGTGTATAAGTGTTCTTCTTTGATATCGAGGAACCCCGAACATGGTAGGAGGATTTGACTGACGTCGAGCTTTGTAAATCATTGACATTTACTTTAATACAATATTTTATTCGGCAAACTATGTATATGTTTTGTATCAAAATACCAATGTTTCTTTGTAGTAAAATCGAGATGTCCTAAACCACTAATCGGATCGTAAACATTCAACTCTTCTTCGTGTTTCGAACAACTTGTAAACATACATCCTATATTATATTTTAATTGACTAGCGATATCAAGATTACCTAATCCATGTCCAGTGTTCATACTGTATGAGTCCACATTATTTTTCATTGCGACTGCTAAAGCGGATGTTGACCCAAGAGAATGTCCAACTAATAGATGTTTTGAATCTTTGTATTTATCTTTGACTTGCTGAAAATGTTGATTGTATGCATCAATTCTTTGCGAACTATTGAAATTTCCTAACAAAATATCAAGATCACTTTTTAGATCAACATATGCATCTTTCATCGTTCCTTGGAGTTGAGTTCCGCGATAGCTTGTGATGGTATGATTTGACACAGGATTATGGAAAACTTTGATATATCTATTCGATAATGCACGATCGTACTTATAACCTGTAGGTATCATATTTGGGTCATTTGTGTAAGCGAATTTTGAAGCTAATCGTGCAACAAATGATTTTTCTTGTTTTGTTTCAGGTGGTTTATCTATAACAGCCTGTTTTTCTTCGTCGTCTTCATCAAATATAGGCTGTTTTTCTTCGTCGTCTTGTGTTGCAGTTTCAACATCGTCGTTTTGTTGTTGTGTTGTCTTTTTATCTTTTCGTTTTCCGTAATTACTTGGGTGATAGCTTGGTACATCGTGCAGATGTGGGTTCACATTAGAATTGTCATTTAATTTTCTTTCAGCTGGTGGTTCATATGTTTGCATTCCACTACTCGCAAAATTTGATTCATCGGGTAACATTGTGTTTCTTCGTCTTGAAGACATTTTGATCTTATATATATAATATTGCAATATAATAATATTAAATGAAAACTCTTATCGTAAATGATATGAAAATCGAGATACCAAAAGGGAACTCGTGTCCTATAAAGACATCTAAACATATGTTGAATCCTATGCAGAATCTGGTATGTATAGGTAAAAGGAATAGCGGCAAAAGCACAGCAATAACAAATTACTTTAGAATGTTAAAGAAAGAAGATAAAGCTATGAGAATTTTTGTAATATCGACCACATTCGATTCTAATAAAAAATTAATGAAGAATTTGGATATCGATCAAGATGATGTTTATCAGCCTGACACACCAGAAATCGTGATTGAAGATATCATTTCAAAATGTGAAGAAGAGCGTGATTTGTATCTAAAATATCACGAAGATATGAAACGATGGAATTTGTTACAATCAAAATTGAATAATCGAAATATATATATAGATGACATCGAACCAGACTTGATGCTTGAGTTTTTGACTCCTGAAGGTTTTGAGAAACCAACACACAAATGGAATGGTGAAAGAGTAAATTGCTATTTATTTATCGATGACTGCCAAAGCACTCCATTGTTTCGTTGTCAAAAGTTTTTAAATCTTATAACAAGACATAGGCATATAGCACCATTTCCCGAAGGCTCGGCATTAGGAATCCAAGTGTTCACAGCGATACAGAATTATAAGAGCCAGTACGGAGGCTGCCCACGAACTGTAAAAAACAACTGTACCACATTAATATTGTTTTCGATGAAAGACAAAGCTGAGCTAAAAGAGTGCTTTGAATCAGTGGCAGGTGAGATTGACGAAGAAACATTTTATAAGGTATACAACTACGCGACGAAAGAACCACACAGTTTCTTGTTAATCGACCTTCACCCCAAAAAAGAACATCCTTCGAAATTCCGTAAATGTTTTGATGAATTTATTATTATAGACGAAAATCAAAATTAATTTCTGTGGTTATATTAAAATGGAAAATATTCCTGAAAATACTGAAAATAATGCTGAAATGGTTGAAAATAATACTGAAATAAATACTATAGACTCTTTGAAATCAAAACGTAAATATACAATGAGTGACGCTAAACTCGAACAATTAAAAATAGCGAGACAACGAGCCTCTCAGGTACGGAAAGAACGAGCTATAGAACGGAAAGAGACTTTACGCAAATCAAAAGAAACCGTTAAAGAAGAAATACTTGAAGAACCAAAAGAACCGATAGAAGAACCGATATCAGAAACAATGGTAGAAGAACCCGAAGAACCAATAGAAGAAGAACCAGTAACTCATGTGTCATTGAAACGAACTCCCAAATTTAGTAAAAATGATAATGGGATAATGATACTGAACTTTTAAAATCTTGCATTATAGTATAAAAAGATGACTAAACATTATATTCATATCAATTCAACTCACCGACAAGATCACGAGAGTAAGTCAAACTTTACTGTTTTCTTGAATCCTCCAATTCAAAATTGTTGGAGGTCTGCTTTGAGTGTTCTTACAACAAGCAATACTTTTTACAATATAAAAGAAGGTGTCAATGATCAAATATTTTGGATTGAACGTACCGATGCCTATAATCCAACAACTCTACAATATGTAAACTCGACAGTAAAAGAGTTTTATAACATAATTCCGCCTGGATATCATTCATTGGAAAGATTAACAATATTGGTCACGAACGCATTAAATGAGAATCCTGTTTATCAGGTCGGCGGAAATGGTACAAAAACCTATACGAGACAAGTCGGTGCTGGTAACACAATAGCAACGTATTCGGCAAACACTAATGAAGATTTTACAACAAGTATTATAGGTACTCAATCAGGTGCTCAACAAAAATTTTGGTCAATCCTATATAGGTCAATGGATCCGAATTTTCCTGATACATTCGAACAAACAACTTGGCATCTTTTAGGTTTCAAGCAATCACAAGCCGTTGCAGATCTACCAGCACAGCTTTCGGGTACCCCATTAAATGATACCGATAATACAGAGGCAGAACGTACACTAATATCAACAGGGGTATCACGGGAATCGCATCCATATTTTTATGTATATTCTCAAACATTAGGGACGAACTCTCGCCAGACACAAAAATCTAGAGGCAATACTATAGGAACGATTAACTCACATCATTTTGCCACAATTCCGATAAATGTAAATAGATACTCTTGGATACACCATAATCTTACAGATACAAATTTTGAATGGCACGAATTAAATGGAACATTGTCAAGTTTCGATATTCAAATATTAGATGAAAGTCTATATGAATTCGCAGATGATGCACACGATAATTTTACTTGTACTATTATTATAGAGACACACCAACCTAAAGATGAAATCCAAGAACGTAACACTTTGCTTTTCAATAAACAAGGTTATAAGTTTGCTCATCCTTGTTAAAAAAATAATATATTGATATAATATATAAATCAAATATGTCTGGTATTCCAAAATCTCTAATTCCAAATCAAAAAGTTAAGAGTATTCCTCTTAAAAAGAAAATTATCGAACTTTTACCTGCAAATTCAAGTGCAGCAACTCAATACTCACCGTCATCAAACTCTAGAATCATTTTTAATATTCCAGCTTACGAAAATTGTTCCTTAGACATGTCTCAAACATTTTTGCGATTTTTGGCGACATCGACCAGTGCAAACAATCTCTTTAAAAACGGTATCCCAGTTTTCAATAGAATTTTGATAAAATCAGGTAACGGTTCTGTGATCGAAGACATAACAGACTTCCATATTCTTGAGCGAGTTTTTAATCTTTTGAAAGACACTACTTCGAAATCGGTGGACGATACTTTAGAGGGTTATTATGATTCTAAAATAGACTCGACTGCACTTACTACTACAAATGTCGGAAATCTTCAAGCTGCGGGTCGTACGTATATCAAACGATTGGCGAGTGGTCTTTTTTATAATGAGAATTCTCTTCCTTTGCATTTGATGTCTGGCGGGGGCGGATTCGCTATGAGTATTGAACTCTATCTTAATACCAGTCGTGAATCAATGAAAGAAACCGCGACTACTGGGACTGCAATGGGTTATTCTCTCTCGAACGTTGTTATGCAATTATGTGTAACCGAACTCGAAAGTGACGTTTGTCAAAAATATGATGAAGCATTGTGTAGTGGTCAAGCTTTGAAAATCCCATTTAGTACTGTACGGAGTCATGTATCATCTTTGTCTGTACAAGGTGGTGCTATTGCAAATCATAATATTTTTGTCAGTGAATCGGTTCAAGATCTTCAAAAAGTGTTTACTGTATTTCGTGATTCGAGTGCATCGGCTGCGGCATCTGCAAACGATTTTGTTTTACTTGGAGGTCAGGAAGCTGCTGTGAAATTAAACAGTTATCAATATCGTTATTCTACCAATTATTTCCCTGCCCAAAGAGTCGATTTGTCTGGCGGATCAGTTCAAAGTTTGATGAACGTGATGGATTCACTTTATATGGTGAAAAGTGGCACCCCTTTTCTGGCGACGAGTAGAGTTGCAGCACTCGAACCGAGATACGAACAAGACTCATTTATGCTTGTGCAATCGTTTGAAGGCTCTGGCGATAATAGATTAATTTCGGGCATGAACACCTCAGCAAGCGGTTCGCCAATTCAATTGGATCTTACTATTCAAAAAACCGCGGTTGGTGCTATTACGCTCCAGGCATTTACTTTTGTGGAATCGGGCTACAATCTTGTGATCAATCCTGGCGGATCTGTGTCTCTTGTAAATTATGAATGAATGAAAAAGTAATGAATTGTATAATACAGAAAAAACTATTTAAACAAATAAATATTGTATATTATAGATCATGAACTCATCGGTCATTGATTATGGTTCTCAAATTTACACGAAAATTATTGATAACGAAACTGGAAGAATCCTAAAATTTGTAAAATCACCCGAATACAATAGAGAACAGAGAAATAAATCTTATCAAAACGAAGCAGTCAAAAACAAACAATTGAAATCGCAATTTATGAAGCGACTTGAGAAGTTAGAACTAAATAGTAAAGTTTTAAGAGCATCTGTAATTAGACACGATTTAAAAGCAACAGATATCAAACCCTTGTACGATCACCTTGTAAAACAATATGAAAATGATTATGACAAAAAAGTAATTCTCAAAGAACGATTTAACATAATTGTAAACTGTATCATTAAAGTGCAGTCTCAAATTTGAAAATTTCAGAAATATTATAGGGCGGATTCAAAAAAACATAAAAATAGAAATATGATATATACAAAAAACACTTTAAGGAAATAATTTCTGTATATATTATAAAATGAACAACTCGACTGAAATTAAAATGTTCGCTAATATAACAACGATGCAATATAAAACTATCAACGATAAACTATATTTCAAAACAAATAATGGAAAACGGTATAGACCGATATTCAACAAGAAGGATAACATTCAACCCGCATTTACCAAGCTAATCAAATCTAACTCAAATCTTCCATTACCAAATACCAATTTTGATTATGTATTTGACTCTTCAAAAAACAAATTTATCAAACGCAGCAAAGTTTTGGATAATCGATCTAAAACTGGTAAACTCACCAAGAAATACAAAGATTTTGAAATCAAGGATAATAAACTTCAACTTAAACAGGATTTTTCCGATAAAGCAAACATCATTGCCCGAAATTACCGTAAATATAAAGCGAGAAAAGCTTTACTCACACCCGTCGACAGTGCTTTTAATAGTAGCTTTGAGGTTTACACAATCGATGTTGATTACTTCAAAGGCACAAAAGTAGTAACAGCTCAAGAGGTCATCAACCATATTCAAAATACGACCATATTTTACCAAATCAACCAAATACTCATCAAGGTACTGAAAACAGGACCCAGGAAAATATTTCCATCTTTCAAAATTAGGGTATACAATACACAACATCAAATGATTGATAATATTACTAAAAGCATAAAAGCTCAAATTTGTAACACACCAAACGACTTTTTTCAATATCTATTTGCTAAAATGGACGGTCTGTTAATGGAGATGGAATATGTATATACTATTGAAGTTGAACAATTGTTTTTGAGTGTGTCGAAATACAATGCGATCCGCGGGTCTTCATACAAGCCAATTCCCGAATCTATCAAAAACAAAAAAGCAATTGTCAATATCAAAAATGATGATAAGTTTTGTTTTATCTGGTCAGTATTAGCTTCTATGTATCCCGTTGAAAAAAATAGTGAAAGAGTAAGCAAATATATAGAACATTTTAATAAACTCAAGTTTAATAAAAAAGATTTCCCGATGGAAGTCAATGGCTGTCATATTTTGAAATTTGAAAAAGATAACGAGCTGTGTATTCACATATATACAAGCGAACCCGATGGTAAAGACATTAGACCCTTAAGAGTCAGCAATCAACCATTTGATAAGATCGTGCAATTATTTTATTATGATAATCATTATTCCTACATAAAGAATTTCAACCGATTTTGTGGAGATGGTCAAAACCAGAAATGTCACAACTGTCCAAGATGTTTAAAATCTTTTCGATGATTACCCAATGGCACCAGAACATATGAATATCAAAGAAACAGAAATTAGCGATTATTCAAAAAGTATATTACACAAGACTGGTAGCAAATTTGATAAGAACAACAAGAAACTTGTATGTACACTGTATGACAAGCATAAATATGTGGTACACATAGAAGCATTAAGGTTCTACTTGGAACATGGGTTGAAGTTGAACAAAGTACACAGAGCTATCAGTTTCAAACAAAAGAGATGGTTGAAGCCATACATTGATTACAAATCTTGGAGTGAACGCCGTATTTGATATTTTCGCGTTCCTTTTCGAAAAAGCTGAATATGATTCAAACCCAATGGTAAGCTCTTTAGATAGTTTACAATTTGCAGACATACCCAGCGATGGTACGATTCAAGGATCATTTTCTGGTTTAACACAAAATACCGAATATTATCTACAATTAGTAGCCCGTGATAAAACATTTTTTAATACCTATTCCCAAAATAAGACTCAATCAATACTGTTTCATCCATTCACAACAACTTCGGTTTTGACTATTGACCCATACATTTTGACAACGACGAATATAACGGCAACGACCGTGTGTGTGTATGATTAATCCTTTCTGGCTCACCCGATATTCCCTGATATTCCAAGGTAGTAGCCTTACAGATTCCATCAATTTTCATCAATTTTCATCAATTTTCATCAATTTTCATCAATTTTTCATATCTTTCACATATATGACCAATATTCTCACAAATAAGCATATCAAGGACCGAGCACATCGAAGATGTACGAGCGTCCTTACGGAAAACTCGTCAGAGTTTTCCATTCTAAAAGTCTGTATCAAAATTTAGTTAAAATTTACGGTTCAATGTGATTTAAACATTAACTAAAAATTGTTCGAAAAAAGTTACGAAAATGAAAAAAATTCCTGTCATTCCGTTTCGTTCGCCCGAGGTAGTCGCATCGCTTCGCATCGAGGTAGGGTTTGGTTTGGTTTCCCTAAAAGTCCTAAAGCCCTAAGTCCTAAATTCCTAAGTCCTAAAAGACCTAATTCCTAAAAATATTATTATATCTTGTAATGACCATAAGCCAAAGTATGAATTCCATCCTCTAAGATATACCTTTTATCATCGTAACACGTCAAAGCTTTCTTTTTCTGTGTTATACTATAATTTGTACACGCATAACTTCGAATCGATTTAACTTCTTTGGTAATTTCTTTTTGTTCGAACAATGCTTTTGTATAATCTTCGTATTTGATATTTTTCTTTACAACAGTCTTGCTGATCCCTTTGAGAGTTTTCTTTTCACAAAATTCATCATTTGTATTGTATGTTTGATATGCATATACTTTAGACCTTAATGCTGTGACTTTGGACATCATTGCGAAAACAGGTTTTTTGTCATCATCTTCTTGAATACATTCATCTTTGAAGTATCCCACTTGTTTCGCTCTTGTTTTGGAGTATAGCATATGATCTTTTGGGTAATTGCTTGTATCATAAGAGTTTTCCATTTCCTTCATATCCATGTATACATCATCGGTTTTGATGTTCAAAACAAATGAATCTGTATCGGTTAATACCAAATTCACATTTTCCTTGTATCTGGGTTTTAATGTATCATAATAGAAGGAATACATATGAATCTTTGATAAATCTAATACTGCAACACCACAGTAAATTGGTTTGTTCAAATTTACAGTTGTTGTATTCATTTGTAAGATTCTAAAATTCTCACCTCCTATGTTTTCTATCACTTTCTGGTATTCAGGTTTTGAACTGTATTTGATAAACTGCTTTTCATCTAAAACAAATTTCAAGGTAGTTCGATCACGAACGTTCTCCATCGTTTTACCAAATACCGAATTGTTCATTAATTTGTAAAAATCCTTTTCAAAATCAAACTGACACTTTGCTCGCATATTTGTATTGTAATCAATGTATGGCTTCAACCATCTCTTTTGATTGAAACTTATAGCTCTGTGTACCTTTTTCAACTTCAACCCATGTCCCAAGTAAAACCTTAATGCTTCTATGTGTACCACGTATTTATGCTTATCATACAATGTACATACAAGTTTCTTGTTGTTCTTATCAAATTTGTTAGATGTCTTGTACAAAATGCTTTTTGAATAATCGCTAATTTCTGTTTCTTTTATATTCATATGTTCGGGTGCCATTGGGTAATCATTGTGTAAATCGTGTAGTTCTTTTGGATATTCGAGATCAACCTCTAAAACATATCCAGTATCACTGTCCTCATTATGATTCTTGATAATGGTTTTCCATTCTTCAGTTGGTTTTTCGTGTGTCCATTCAAAACCTCCACAAGGTAATGGTCTAACCATTGCGTGACCATACAAATTGTTCGCATCTACATACATTAGATAATTGCTATCTTTTTCTTTGTCGTAATCAGGTAAGTATTTATTGTTCGCTTCAACATTTCTCAAGACTGCTTTTGATATTCCTCCGCGAATTCCTTTCTCAAAAAACATATACATATCATTATCTGTTAATAAGTCGAGTTCAACATTTGTATGTTTTAACATCGAATCCCACGCCAATCCTGGTGTGCCTACATAAAAGCACGGGTCTAATCCGTATGTTTGCATTGATAGTTCCCTAAATGTTTCCATTACATCTGCCAAACCATAAACATCTCGATCTAAATACAAATCGTGAAATTGTTCAAAGTTTTGTATATTGAATGCATCGATTGTCTTCATCATATTATCATATGTCTTATCGTTCATATTTGATTGTGTCATATTATTGTAGAATGTTTGTCGGTCTGGAACCGATTCAACAAATTTTTCATATGTATCGAACCACTCGTAAGGAAATTCACCCTTTTGACAAATGAGTTTGAATTTTTCAGGTTCGCTTGTAATTCGTTTCATATTTACTTTCTTGCTTTCGGGTAGAGCGGATATCAATGTTTCTAAACTCGCCATTTGGAATGCCATTGTATCCATAAATTGATAGCTATTCAACTTTAGTGTTTTGTAATTTTCACTATTTTGAGCTATTACGGAGATTCGATTTTTATCGCCTCCTAATATATCAAATGCTTGTATTATCATCCGCAGGTCATAATTTAAATTGTGAAACATTATCGGGATTGTTTCTTGCTTTGGACAACATGCTTTCAAATTACATCTTTCGTGGGCGGGTCCTCTGTAATTCCCTGTATAATGGCAATGATCTCGAACTTTATCCGTTTTTATTTCTTGATTACAGAATCTACAAGTGTTGCAAGTGTTATGATGCTCTTGTTGAGTTGGTGTTAATGGTTTCATTGCATCTTTCCAAGTATCTTTAGCTTCCTTGATTTTGAATTTCAAATGACTTTCTATCTTCATTATGATTTTAACAAAATGTTCGTTTGCATCAAGTCCTTTATATTTATATGTCAAGGGGATATTTAGATCGATATCGCTTTTAATGAAAATCATGTACGAGGTTGGTAGGTGTTTTGTGTCTTTTGATGTATTACTATTTGTTTTAGGATTTTTTGAATTGATAGATTCGAAGTCAGCATACAATACTATCGGTTTTTTGTTTTGTTTTTGAAATCCTTTGAACCTCAATTTAGTATTTGAATCATCTTCAATCAAAACAGTTTCATTATTAGCACCTTCCATCTCGGTATAAACCTTTTTGGGCATTATTACTTTTTGTTTTACATTTAGATTCCTACAATCTTCAATATGTTCATTTAGTTTTTCAATGTATCGAAAAGATTTTAAACATCTTGGACAGTTGTGACATTTCTGGTTTTGACCATCTGCACAAAATCGGTTGAAATTCTTTATGTAGGAATAATGATTATCATAATAAAATAATTGCAAGATCTTATCAAATGGTTGGTTGCTGATTCTTAAGGGTCTAATGTCTTTACCATCGGGTTCGCTTGTATATATGTGAATACACAGCTCGTTATCTTTTTCAAATTTCAAAATATGACAGCCATTGACTTCCATCGGGAAATCTTTTTTATTAAACTTGAGTTTAGTAAAATGTTCTGTATATTTGTTTACTCTTTCACTATTTTTTTCAACGGGATACATAGAAGCTAATACTGACCAGATAAAACAAAACTTATCATCATTTTTGATATTGACAATTGCTTTTTTGTTTTTGATAGATTCGGGAATTGGCTTGTATGAAGACCCGCGGATCGCATTGTATTTCGACACACTCAAAAACAATTGTTCAACTTCAATAGTATATACATATTCCATCTCCATTAACAGACCGTCCATTTTAGCAAATAGATATTGAAAAAAGTCGTTTGGTGTGTTACAAATTCGGGCTTTTATGCTTTTAGTAATATTATAAATCATTTGATGTTGTGTATTGTATACCCTAATTTTGAAAGATGGAAATATTTTCTTTGGTCCATCTCGTAAAACCTTTTGTAAAACTTGGTTAATTTGATATAATATGTCGGTATTTTGAATATGGTTAACAACGTCTTGAGTAATTACTTTATCATCGTAGTAATCAACATCGATTGTGTAAACCTCAAAGCTACTATTAAATGCACTGTCGACGGGTGTGAGTAAAGCTTTTCTCTCACGATATTTCCTGTAATTTCGGGCAATGATGTTTGCTTTATCTGCAAAATTTCTTTTAGGTTGAAGTTTATTATCCTTGATTTCAAAATCTTTGTATTTCTTAACAAGTTTACCAGTTTTCGAACGATTATCCAAAACCTTGTTGCGTTTGATAAACTTAATGTTTGTAGTATCAAATAGATAATCAAAATTAGTATTTGGTAATTTTACATCGGGATTGCTTTTTACAATCTTGGTAAATGCAGATTGAATATTTCCTTTCTTGTTGAATATCGGTCTATACCGTTTTCCATTATTTGTTTTGAAATATAGTTTATCGTTGATAGTTTTGTATTCCATCTTTGTTATATTAGCGGACATTTTAATTTCAGTGAAGTTGTTCATTTATACATTATACAGAAACTATTTCTTTAAAGTACTTTTTGTATAAGTTATGTTTTTTTGAATTCGCCCTATAATATTTCTAAAATTTTCAAATTTGAGACTGCACTTTAATAATACAATTTACAATAGTGTTAAATCGTTCTTTGAGAATCACTTTTTTGTCATAATCATATTCATACTGTTTTACAAGTTGATCATACAAGGGTTTGATATCTGTTGCTTTTAAATCGTATCTCATTACAGATGCACTAAATACTCTACTATTGAGTTCTAACCTCTCAAGTCGCTTCATAAATTGAGATTTCAATTGTTTGTTTTTAACTGCTTCGATTTGATAAGATTGGTTTCGTTTTTCTCTATTATATTCAGGCTTTTTGATAAATTTAATAATTTTCCCAGTATCGTTATCGATCATTTTTGTGAGAGATGGGGACCCATAATCAACGATCGATGTGTTCATTATCTATAATATACAATATTTATTTTTAAATAGTTTTTTCTGTATAATATAATTCATTCGTAATTCACAAGAGATACACTCCCGCCAGGATTGATGACAAGGTTGTAACCCGATTCCACAAAAGTGTGGGCTTGAAGGCTCACGGTATTTGCAGTAGTATTGTGAAGTGTCAAATCAAGCTGAATAGGACTCCCGCTCGAAGAAGTGTTAATACCCGAAATTAATCTATTATCGCCAGATCCTTCGAACGATTGTACAAGCATAAATGAATCTTTTTCGTATCGTGGTACAAGATCAGCAGCTCTACTCGTAGCGAGGAAGGGCGAACCGCTTTTTACCATATACAAACTGTCGAGTACGTTCATCAAAGCTTGAGTAGAACCTCCCGACAAATCCGCTCTTTGAGCAGGGAAATAATTGGTAGAATAACGATATTGATACGAATTTACTTTTACAGATGTAGATGCAGAGCCGCCAAGTAAAACTATGTCATTCACGGTGGCTGTAGAAGCTTGTGTGCTGTTACGAAGAACTGTGAAAACCTTTTGAAGGTCGTGCACAGATTCACTGACGAATAAATTATGATTACTCGAAACGTCTCCACCCACGACTTGCAACGAAGATACGTGCGATCGGACAGTAGAAAAGGGAATTTTCAAGGCTTGCCCACTACACAATGCTTCATCATATTTTTGGCATACATCACTTTCAAGTTCGGTTACACAGAGTTGCATAATAACGTTTGAGAGTGCATAACTCATCGCAGTACCCCTCGTCGGCGTTTCTTTCATAGCTTCAATAGCGGAGTTAAGGTAAAGTTCAATTGACAAAGCAAACCCTCCGCCACCGCTCATAAGGTGAAGGGGAAGAGAATTCTCATTATAAAAAAGACCGCTCGCCAATCGTTTGATATACGTTCGACCAGCGTTTTGTAGTGTTGCAATATGAACAGTAGTACGGTTAGACGATTCGATTTTTTGATCGTAATAACCTTCTAAAACATCGTCCACAGATTTTGATGTAGTGTCTTTCAAAAGATTAAAAACTCGTTCTAGAAGATGGAAATCAGTAATATCTTCAATCACAGAACCGTTGCCTGATTTTATCAAAATTCGATTGAAAACTGGGATGCCATCCTTGAATAAATTATTTGCACTGGTCGATGTCGCCAAAAATCGCAAAAATGTTTGAGACATGTCTAAGGAACAATTTTCGTAAGCAGGCACATTAAAAATGATACGGCTATTTGATGTCGGCGAGTATTGAGTTGCTGCCGAACTATTTGCAGGTAAAAGTTCGATAATTTTCTTTTTAAGAGGAATACTCTTAACTTTTTGATTTGGAATTAGAGATTTTGGAATACCAGACATATTTGATTTATATATTATATGAATATATTATTTTTTTAACAAGGATGAGCCAAGCTATAACCATGTTTATTGAAAAGTAAATTATTTCTTTCTTGAACTTCATTTTTGGGTTCGTGTGTCTCTATAATAATCATTGCACTCCAGTCATCGTGAGTTTGATCTTGGAAAGCATTTCCATTTGAATCTTCTAATTTTATTTCGAAACTTGAAAGGGTTCCCTGTAAATCGTGCCATTCATACTGGCTTTGATTTGCATTAAAATGTATCCAAGAATATCGATTTACGTCTATAGGTATTGTACAAAATCGCTCGCTATGAAGCGTGCCTATAGTATTTGTTTGATTGTTGTGAGTTTGCCTTGAATTCGTCCCTAAAGTCGATGACGATACTATCAAATACGGTTGAGATTCTCTACCTGGTTGCAATGATGATAAAGTTCTTTCTTGAACGGTTTTGTTTGTAGCATTGAAAGATTTTGCTCTACCATCCAATGTTTGTGCTTGAACTATTGGGCTCAAAGTAACTTGAGAACTTGAAAATCCTAACATCGTCCATAATTGAGAGGATAACAACATCCAAAATTTATTGCCTGTCGATCCAGAGCCAATAATTGATATCGTAAAATCATCATTCAATGTTAATGTAAAGGTAGGTACGACTTCATTGCCAAATTGTCTTGAGTGGTTTTTATTTTGATTAATACTTGCAACATCATATACAGGATCTTCGTTCAATAATTCTTGAACTTTTAGAATAAGAGAATCTAAAGTATAATACCCTTCTGGGATGTAATTTACGAAAGATTTGCTTTGAACATTTGTTACACCGCCCGTCGTTGTTGAATAGTATTCGGTCCAGGTAACGGCATCATTATCGTCTTGTCTAATATTAAAGAAAGTGTTCGCTATAGTAAACTTCGATAAACAAGCACGACTTACATTGTTAATTGGTGGATTCAAATGAATTGTCATTGAACTCTTGTTTTCGTGATCTTGTCTATGTACAGAATTGATATGTATATAATGTTTAGTCATCTTTTTATACTATAATGCAAGATTTTAAAAGTTTAGTATCATTATCCCACTATCATTTTTACTAAATTTGGGTGTTCTTTTCAATGACACATGAGTTACTGGTTTTTCTAATACCATTGTTTCTGATATCGGTTCTTCTACCATTGGTTCTGATATCGGTTCTGATATCGGTTCTTCTATCGGTTCTTCAGGTATTTCTTCTTTAACGGTTTCTTTTGATTTCTTGAGATTCTCTTTCCGTTCTATAGCTCGTTCTTTCCGTACCTGAGATGCTCTCTGTCTTGCTATTTTTAATTGTTCGAGTTTAGCGTCACTCATTGTATATTTACGTTTTGATTTCAAAGAGTCTATAGTATTTATTTCAGTATTATTTTCAACCATTTCAGCATTATTTTCAGTATTTTCAGGAATATTTTCCATTTTAATATAACCACAGAAATTAATTTTGATTTTCGTCTATAATAATAAATTCATCAAAACATTTACGGAATTTCGAAGGATGTTCTTTTTTGGGGTGAAGGTCGATTAACAAGAAACTGTGTGGTTCTTTCGTCGCGTAGTTGTATACCTTATAAAATGTTTCTTCGTCAATCTCACCTGCCACTGATTCAAAGCACTCTTTTAGCTCAGCTTTGTCTTTCATCGAAAACAAAATGAGACTTGTACAGTTGTTTTTTACAGTTCGTGGGCAGCCTCCGTACTGGCTCTTATAATTCTGTATCGCTGTGAACACTTGGATTCCTAATGCCGAGCCTTCGGGAAATGGTGCTATATGCCTATGTCTTGTTATAAGATTTAAAAACTTTTGACAACGAAACAATGGAGTGCTTTGGCAGTCATCGATAAATAAATAGCAATTTACTCTTTCACCATTCCATTTGTGTGTTGGTTTCTCAAAACCTTCAGGAGTCAAAAACTCAAGCATCAAGTCTGGTTCGATGTCATCTATATATATATTTCGATTATTCAATTTTGATTGTAACAAATTCCATCGTTTCATATCTTCGTGATATTTTAGATACAAATCACGCTCTTCTTCACATTTTGAAATGATATCTTCAATCACGATTTCTGGTGTGTCAGGCTGATAAACATCATCTTGATCGATATCCAAATTCTTCATTAATTTTTTATTAGAATCGAATGTGGTCGATATTACAAAAATTCTCATAGCTTTATCTTCTTTCTTTAACATTCTAAAGTAATTTGTTATTGCTGTGCTTTTGCCGCTATTCCTTTTACCTATACATACCAGATTCTGCATAGGATTCAACATATGTTTAGATGTCTTTATAGGACACGAGTTCCCTTTTGGTATCTCGATTTTCATATCATTTACGATAAGAGTTTTCATATTTATTATATTGCAATATTATATATATAAGATCAAAATGGCTTCAAGACGAAGAAACACAATGTTACCCGATGAATCAACTTTTGCGAGTAGTGGAATGGATGTGTATACCCCACCCGACAGACAATTGACTGATACTGTGAACCCACATCTGCACGATGTACCAAGCTATCACCCAAGTCATTACGGAAATCGAAAAGATAAACGGGCACAACAACAAAACGACGATGTTGAAACTGCAACACAAGACAACGATGAAGAGCCTATATTTGATGAAGACGACGAAGAAATTCCTGTTATAGAAAATGCTCCTGAGACTCGTGAAGAAAAATCCTTTGTTGCACGATTAGCTTCAAAATTCGCTTATAACAACGACCCAAATATGATACCTACGGGATACAAGTATGACCGTGCATTATCGAATAGATATATCAAAGTTTTCCATAATCCTGTATCGAACCATACAATTACTTCGTATAGAGGAACTCAACTCCAAGGAACGGTGAAAGATGCTGTTGTTGATTTGAAAAGTGATCTTGATATTTTGTTAGGAAATTTCAATAGTTCGCAAAGAATTGAAGAGTACAATCAACATTTTCAGCAAGTGAAAGGCAAATACAAAGATTCAAAACATTTATTGGTAGGGCACTCTCTCGGTTCTACGTCAGCTTTAGCAATAGCGAAGAAAAATAATGTGGACAGCTATTCAATTAACACAGGACATGGGTTTGGTAACGTTGATATCGCAAATCAATTAAAATATAATATAGGCTGTATGTTTTCAACTTGTGCGAAACACGAAGAAGAATTGAATGTTTACGACCCGATTTCTGGATTAGGACATCTCGATTTTACTACAAAGAAACACTGGTATTTTGATACAAAACAAATACATTCTTTACCGAATAAAATATTGTATTAAAGTAAAATGACTATGATTTATAAAGCTAGACGCCAATCAAATCCACCCACAATGTTTGGAATTCCCAATTATCAAAGACGCAATTTAGTACACGAAGATGAGTTTTCCATCGAAATAATTCCCGAAAATATCAGCAATACTTCTGTAGTTATTAATTTGAATAATTTTGATGACCTTGAAACAAACGATTTATCCAAATACAAGATCGATGTACAATTGATTGAAATATAATCTACGTATATTGTAAATAAATGTCTTTAACAATCAATAATATTTCAAATAACAATTTTTCATTTACAGGAAGTTTGACAAATTGGTTACCTGAACCATTTCACATAAATCAAACGTACCCATTATATTATACGGTCTCTGCAGCTAATAATGCATCCCCATTGAATTCAAGCCATACACATACAATAAATGGTATTGATTATTTTATGCCAAATTCAGACGGTTCTTTTACATTGTATCATAATAATTATAATGCAGGTAGTTCGACATATAAGCTTCGTAGTACTATCACCAACGATTTGACTCAACAAGTTGTTATTAAAGAATTGATATTTGAATATCCCACATTATATATTTCAAATATGGACGTCTCATATAATTTCTCACCAGGTATTCCTGGTTATACTACGGATGGTTATACGATTGCATCAACTGTAAATTCAATCGTTATAAACAAACCAAATAAATTATATACATTACGAATAAATTTATCAATAAGTAATGTTACATTTACTTTGTATAATGAATTAAATACTAATACGCAAGTGCCTTTTTTGTTCGAGGTCCAACATCAAGATTTCCAACAAGGTAATACATATCAAATATCGTATATATTTATTAACAATTCAAATACAAATGATATATTCACATACATCGCATTTTTTACGATAACTTGAAGAAAAAAAAATATATCATTATAGTATACAAATGACTTCATTAACCTTTCAAAACATTACAAATGCAACTGATTTCTCTACAATCGATGGAACTATTTCGGGATTATCCGCAAATACGAGTTATAAGTTAAGGTCTACGATTACGAATATCTTAACGGGTGAAATTGTGGTTATTGACTCAAATGCTACATTTACAACTTTGGATGTTTCTGGTTCAACCGCAACATACTCGATATCACATGTCCAATCATTAGACCACGGTAGTTTAATTTTCCAAGTCGCGAAAATTTCAGGCACCACAACTGCAGGTGACATTTTCGAATTGAATATAGAACAAAATAATTATAGAAAAACATTGTCCGCTGACGATGATACAGCCACATTCTATATTGAAATTCTGTATTCAGGAATGACCGAAGGACAGACGTATTCACTCTCAATTGTACTCAACGATACTTTTGTTCAAGAACAAGATTATATCCAACAATTCGATAGCGTGGATTCGACATTTCTTCGCGATTCGTTGCAAGAACGTTATAACAAATTGGTTTTTAATTTTAGTGCATACGCACAATCCAATATTAACAAAAATTATCAATTAAATCTCGCTTTAAAGAACGCTAACGGTGTCCTCCAGAATTCAATTAACATTTCTCAAGGCAGTCTCGGTTCTAATTTCGAATTCACAGGTTTGTCATCTAGTACAGATTACATCGTTGAAAACGCAGTAACGGATTTGAGTCTGGAAACTACAGCTCAAATTACGAAAACAAAAATAAATTCGACGTTTAACATAACCACACCTGCAAGCCCAAACGCCGATTATACGATCGTCTATACATTGGACAGTCAAGATCAAGAACTGAAAATAATATTTTCCAATTTAGTTAGTTTATATGCGGGTGACACATTCCAAGTCAAATTGAAAGATGGTGTTAACGCAATACTTGTTAGTGAAGCCGAGATAACATTAACCCAAAATGATATAGATGCTGGGAATTTCAATATGGATATTTCAAGGAGTCATATTGCATCAAATTCAAACACGGATAACAAATTATTTTATTTTGTAAACGACCAATTTTATGATGTCTACAAAGAAAATGTGACTTGGGATTATATCCCGATTGCAATACAAACGCAAAACGATACTATTAGTGGAACGACTTATTCATTTGATATTTCGGGTTTTACAAATCCTGGAGTGAACGCTGTATTTGATATCTTTGCGTTCCTTTTCGAAAAAGCTGAATATGATTCAAACCCGATGGTAAGCTCTTTAGATAGTTTACAATTTGCAGACATACCCAGCGATGGTACGATTCAAGGATCATTTTCTGGTTTAACACAAAATACCGAATATTATTTACAATTAGTAGCTCGAGATAAAACGTTTTTTAATACCTATTCTCAAACTAAAACTCAATCGATACTGTTTCATTCATTCACAACAATTTCGGTTTTTACTGTTGACCCATACATTTTGACAACGACGAATATAACGGCAACGACCGTGGACGTCAGTTTGGATAACTTTGTATCACAGTATACCGACCAACATACAATCCTTATCGAGACAATTGAAGTACCCGTACCTTATTTGTATTGGGAATTTACTGATGACACACTTGATATCACTGATCAAAATCCGTGGAATTCTACAGGCGGCGGTTCTTTTAATACTGAAGGATTTATATGTGACCGAAATTCTCGTGTAGAAATGTCTAATGATTTAGAGACGGTCAAACAAAATTTGACAACAGACTCATTTACATATATGTTTTTTATGAAATCCTCGGCTACACTTTTTGAGGCTCTCGTATTTACATCACCCTCAATTACTTCAGCACCCAACGATGGATTCTTTATGTTGTTCAATGATAACCGAATTTCAATTAGATTTCACAATGCATCAAACGAATTTATCAATGATATAAATCAGCACGATATTTCTTCTCATAGTAGCGGGGTTGATTTTGAGACAGTTATGACTCATTACGGTGTTGTTTTAAGCCCGACTGATGTTAAAGTCTACATAAATGGCGAGCATTCGATTACAAATCCTCACACGAACGGAATAACAGACAATGTCCTTGCATTTACACAAGATTCAAAACTACGATACAACTCAAGCGGTTACGGATCTTATGGTGCTCAATCGCAATCGACGGTTCGAGATATGAGATTCTACACTAGAGAACTATCCGCAAGTGACATATTAGATGTTTACAACACCCAAAGTTAAAATGTAAGTTTATAGTATATAAAAAATGGAAATTTGTGATATCATTTCACTTTGTAATGTTGCGATTTTATTGATTCACGCAATTGCATACAATGTTCGAAGATCACGATGTACCGATATTAATTGTTTATGTATCAATTGTAAACGAAATTTGATGTCAAAAGACGAATTAGAGAATGACAAGAAAGAAAATATAACATTATAGTAAAAGTGATGTACAAGATTACACAATATTCATATAACCAAGCTAAAAAGTTGAATGTTACAATCAAACCGAGTACTGTCAAAAACAAAAAGATTGATGTATTCGATAAAGACAATAAAAAACTTACATCAATTGGTGATAACAGATATAAAGACTACCCAACATACATTTTGGAAAAAGGTTTAGAATATGCAAATGAACGTCGAAGATTGTATAGAATTAGACACAAGAATGATTTAAATATAATTCAAAGTCCTGGTTATTTCGCAAATAAAATTCTATGGTAAATTATATAAAGAACAATGAACTCTATTGTTGGATACGCCATTTATCAAGAAAGAAAATGTTACGATTCATTCAAAAAAACAGACTTTTTTAAAAATCATAAAGACAAAAATGCTTTCTATGTGATCGAGACACCGAAAGGTTGTGCTCCTTCAATAAAACTGGGGAAAACACAGACCTCGCTTGAATCGAGATTAAAAAACTATTATTCAGCTTATGGTAATACTTTCTATGTATTGTATGTCAAAATATTTACAAAGGCTTTAGCAGGTAAATACTTAAGTCTTAATGCGGCCACTCCTGTCAAATTGGTGAATAACTATGAAAAAGAGGTTTTAAAAACATTGCGAGACGACAATGTAAAACCGTTGAGAAGTAAGGAATATTTTGCAAAATATACAGAAGTCTTAAACGCGATAATTAAGACAGATGAACGACTTAAACCAAACCAGAATATGATTACCGAAGTTAAACAACGCTCTAATAAACGATTGAGGAGAAACCCGATCGATAATCCATTTTGGAAAGGTTCAAGCTAAAAAGAAATAAAAAAATAATGATTATATATATATATATATTATAGACGATGGATGAATTGAAAGTATTAACATTTAAGAGTATGATTGACTTGCTTGAAGATTCACGATTTTATGAGTTGCTTATCGATGAACTTAACAAGAAAATTGATTTACCGTTTTTTAATGAAAAGACCGAACGTAAGATTTATGAAAGTTTGTATGTATGTATTTTAGAGACTTTGAAAAATAAAAATATCAATTGATAGTATATACTAATGTTTGAAAAAGACTGCGGATGTGGATGTAAAGGACGAAAATCTCAAGGACTAACTGGAAATCCTTTGAAAACAAAAACTATAGATAAACAAAAACCTGTGAAAAAGATCAAATTAAAATAAAGATCAAATTAAGATAAATTAAAACGAAACGAAACGGAACTGTTGCTTTTAAGTATAATATTTGAAATGCTCGCCAAATTTTAGTCAAGATTCATATATCAATAATGAATTTTGAGTATCTTCTTGTATGCTTGATGAACGCTTTTCATATGCTTCTTGTACGCTTCTTGTCGTCGTTATGACAGACATATGACCGACCTATGACCGACCTATGACAGACATATGACAGACATATGACACGAAAAAAATATTTTCGAGATTTTTTCATAAAAATTTTATTTTTTTAAAATTTTCTAATTTTCCGATATTGCCGAAAATTTTTAGGGTTTAAGCATTATTTTGAAAGTTATCGAGGATTTTTGCTTATTTGTAAGAATATTGGTCATATATGTGAAAGATATGAAAAATTGATGAAAATTGATGAAAATTGATGAAATCTTTAAGGCTACTACCTTGGAATATCGGGGAATATCGGGTGAGCCAGAAAGGATTAATCATACACACACGTCAGCACCCAACCACTCAACCACGTCAGCACCCAACGATGGATTCTTTATGTTGTTCAATGATAACAGAATTTCAATTAGATTTCACAATGCATCAAACGAATTTATCAATGATATAAATCAACACGATATCACTTCTCACAGCGACAGTGCTATTGATTTTGAGACAGTTATGACTCATTACGGTGTTGTTTTAAGCCCGACTGATGTTAAAGTCTACATAAATGGCGAGCATTCGATTACAAATCCTCACACGAACGGAATAACAGACAATGTCCTTGCATTTACACAAGATTCAAAACTACGATACAACTCAAGCGGTTACGGATCTTATGGTGCTCAATCGCAATCGACGGTTCGAGATATGAGATTCTACACTAGAGAACTATCCGCAAGTGACATATTAGATGTTTACAACACCCAAAGTTAAAATGTAAGTTTATAGTATATAAAAAATGGAAATTTGTGATATCATTTCACTTTGTAATGTTGCGATTTTATTGATTCACGCAATTGCATACAATGTTCGAAGATCACGATGTACCGATATTAATTGTTTATGTATCAATTGTAAACGAAATTTGATGTCAAAAGACGAATTAGAGAATGACAAGAAAGAAAATATAACATTATAGTAAAAGTGATGTACAAGATTACACAATATTCATATAACCAAGCTAAAAAGTTGAATGTTACAATCAAACCGAGTACTGTCAAAAACAAAAAGATTGATGTATTCGATAAAGACAATAAAAAACTTGCATCAATTGGTGATAACAGATATAAAGACTACCCAACATACATTTTGGAAAAAGGTTTAGAATATGCAAATGAACGTCGAAGATTGTATAGAATTAGACACAAGAATGATTTAAATATAATTCAAAGTCCTGGTTATTTCGCAAATAAAATTCTATGGTAAATTATATAAAGAACAATGAACTCTATTGTTGGATACGCCATTTATCAAGAAAGAAAATGTTACGATTCATTCAAAAAAACAGACTTTTTTAAAAATCATA
Organism: Cymbomonas tetramitiformis; assembly: GCA_001247695.2. NCBI lineage: Eukaryota > Viridiplantae > Chlorophyta > Pyramimonadophyceae > Pyramimonadales > Pyramimonadaceae > Cymbomonas > Cymbomonas tetramitiformis. The sequence continues at coordinate 119,827 of LGRX02002267.1, forward strand.
AAGACAAAAATGCTTTCTATGTGATCGAGACACCGAAAGGCTGTGCACCTTCAATAAAACTGGGGAAAACACAGACCTCGCTTGAATCGAGATTAAAAAACTATTATTCAGCTTATGGTAATACTTTCTATGTATTGTATGTCAAAATATTTACAAAAGCGTTAGCAGGTAAATACTTAAGTCTTAATGGGACCACTCCTGTCAAATTGGTGAATAACTATGAAAAAGAGGTTTTAAAAACATTGCGAGACGACAATGTAAAACCGTTGAGAAGTAAGGAATATTTTGCAAAATATACAGAAGTCTTAAACGCGATAATTAAGACAGATGAACGACTTAAACCAAACCAGAATATGATTACCGAAGTTAAACAACGCTCTAATCAACGATTGAGGAGAAACCCGTTCGACAGCCCATTTTGGAAAAGCTAAAAAGAAAATGTGTATTAATATTAAAAATGATGTCGAAACATTCACGAAATGATATGAGAGAACTATACGCCCATCTTTTCAAATGTGTAAAAGGATATTTTCAATTTTTGAAAGATAAACGTAGAATTTTTTATATATGAATATGATATATATAGAGAATGGATGAATTGAAAGTATTAACATTTAAGAGTATGATTGACTTGCTTGAAGATTCACGATTTTATGAGTTGCTTATCGATGAACTTAACAAGAAAATAGATTTGCCGTTTTTTAATGAAAAAACCGAACTTAAGATTTATGAAAGTTTGTATGTATGTATTTTAGAGACTTTGAAAAATAAAAATATCAATTGATAGTATATACTAATGTTTGAAAAAGACTGCGGATGTGGATGTAAAGGACGAAAATCTCAAGGACTAACTGGAAATCCTTTGAAAACAAAAACTATAGATAAACAAAAACCTGTGAAAAAGATCAAATTAAAATAAAGATCAAATTAAGATAAATTAAAACGAAACGAAACGGAACTGTTGCTTTTAAGTATAATATTTGAAATGCTCGCCAAATTTTAGTCAAGATTCATATATCAATAATGAATTTTGAGTATCATATGAGAAAGTTACTCAAAACCTGTCGTCCCCGACCAGAGTACTAATCTCGCCCTATTAATTGCAGCATCATTGCATCATTGCATCATCACTGCATACCCTGACCGTTACTAAAAAAAAGTTTTTTTGAGATTTTTTCACCAAATTTTCATTTTTATCAAATTGTCTAATTTTTCGATATCACCGAAAAATTTTAGGGTTTAACCATTATTTTGAAAGTTATCGAGGATTTTTGCTTATTTGTGAGAATATTGGTCATATATGTGAAAGATATGAAAAATTGATGAAAATTGATGAAAATTGATGAAATCTTTAAGGCTACTACCTTGGAATATCGGGGAATATCGGGTGAGCCAGAAAGGATTAATCATACACACACTTACGGGCATTGATGGTCAATTACATGTTTTGCACCACACCTTCAAAAATATATTGGGTGATGGTAACTGTTTATTCTACGCGGTGGCTTTTGCGGCGGGCTTGACCGATAGAGGAGACGATGTCCAGAAAGCAAGCTTTTTGCGGCGTGCCGCCGCAGGCATCTTATCGTCCGCCATTGGCCAAGTTTGGCGAATCGCGCCGGGAATGCAGGATACTATGGAAGAGTGGAGTGATCTTGTGGCCCGAGTTCAAAATGACCAACCCAATGCCACAGGGGTTTACACTTACGGCGGTGATTATACTACTATACGCCTTCCTTGTATTTCGAGTCTATATATGCATCTCTCTTTTTGCTAGCACCACTCCTTGTTTGATTTTTTTGTGCCGATCGCAGGGGACTTCGCCATAAAGGCTTTGGCCGTTCATTTCAAACGGGATATATATTGCTTGCAACCAACCTTTACAACCACAGCCACAGTCTTTACCGAACATTTTGATTATATACTATCAATTGATATTTTTATTTTTCAAAGTCTCTAAAATACATACATACAAACTTTCATAAATCTTACGTTCGGTTTTTTCATTAAAAAACGGTAAATCAACTTTCTTATTGAGTTCATCGATAAACAACTCATAAAATCTTGAATCTTCAAGCAAGTAAATCATACTCTTAAATGTCAATACTTGTAATTCATCCATTCTCTATATATATCATATTCATATATAAAAAATTCTACGTTTATCTTTCAAAAATTGAAAATATCCTTTTACACATTTGAAAAGATGGGCGTATAGTTCTCTCATATCATTTCGTGAATGTTTCGACATCATTTTTAATATTAATACACATTTTCTTTTTAGCTTTTCCAAAACGGATTATCGATCGGATTTCTTCTCAATCGTTTATTAGAGCGTTGTTTAACTTCGGTAATCATATTCTGGTTTGGTTTAAGTCGTTCATCTGTCTTAATTATCGCGTTTAAGACTTCTGTATATTTTGCAAAATATTCCTTACTTCTCAACGGTTTTACATTGTCGTCTCGCAATGTTTTTAAAACCTCTTTTTCATAGTTATTCACCAATTTGACAGGAGTGGTCCCATTAAGACTTAAGTATTTACCTGCTAAAGCTTTTGTAAATATTTTGACATACAATACATAGAAAGTATTACCATAAGCTGAATAATAGTTTTTTAATCTCGATTCAAGCGAGGTCTGTGTTTTCCCCAGTTTTATTGAAGGAGCACAACCTTTCGGTGTCTCGATCACATAGAAAGCATTTTTGTCTTTATGATTTTTAAAAAAGTCTGTTTTTTTGAATGAATCGTAACATTTTCTTTCTTGATAAATGGCGTATCCAACAATAGAGTTCATTGTTCTTTATATAATTTACCATAGAATTTTATTTGCGAAATAACCAGGACTTTGAATTATATTTAAATCATTCTTGTGTCTAATTCTATACAATCTTCGACGTTCATTTGCATATTCTAAACCTTTTTCCAAAATGTATGTTGGGTAGTCTTTATATCTGATATCACCAATTGATGCAAGTTTTTTATTGTCTTTATCGAATACATCAATCTTTTTGTTTTTGACAGTACTCGGTTTGATTGTAACATTCATCTTTTTAGCTTGGTTATATGAATATTGTGTAATCTTGTACATTTACTATAAAGCTACATTTTCTTTGTTGCCACTTTCCATTTCGTCTTTTGACATCAAATTTCGTTTACAATTGATACATAAACAATCAATATCGGTACATCGTGATCTTCGTAAATTGTATGCAATTGCGTGAATTATCAAAATCAAAACGTTGCAGAGAGAGATGATATCACAAATTTCCATTTTTTATATACTATAAACTTACATTTTAACTTTGGGTGTTGTAAACATCTAATATGTCACTTGCGGATAGTTCTTTAGTGTAGAATCTCATATCTCGAACCGTCGATTGCGATTGAGCACCATATGACCCATAGCCTGAAGAGTTGTATCGTAGTTTTGAATCTTGTGTAAATGCAAGAACATTACTTGTTATTCCATTCGTGTGAGGATTTGTAATCGAATGCTCGCCATTTATGTAGACTTTAACATCAGTCGAATTTAACACAACAGCATAATGAGTCATCACTGTCTCAAAATCAATAGCACTGTCGCTGTGAGAAGTGATATCGTGTTGATTTATATCATTGATAAATTCGTTTGATGCATTGTGAAATCTAATTGAAATTCTGTTATCATTGAACAACATAAAGAATCCATCGTTGGGTGCTGAATTAGTTGAGGGTGATGTAAATACGAGAGCCTCAAAAAGTGGAGCCGAGGATTTCATAAAAAACATATATGTGAATGAGTCTGTTGTCAAATTTTGTTTGACCGTCTCTAAATCATTAGACATTTCTACACGAGAATTTCGGTGTGTGTGTATGATTAATCCTTTCTGGCTCACCCGATATTCCCTGATATTCCAAGGTAGTAGCCTTACAGATTCCATCAATTTTCATCAATTTTCATCAATTTTCATCAATTTTTCATATCTTTCACATATATGACCAATATTCTCACAAATAAGCAAAAATATTCATATCAAGGACCGAGCACATCGAAGATGTGCGAGCGTCCTTACGGAAAACTCGTCAGAGTTTTCCATTCTAAAAGTCTGTATCAAAATTTAGTTAAAATTTACGGTTCAATGTGATTTAAACATTAACTAAAAATTGTTCGAAAAAAGTTACGAAAATGAAAAAAATTCCTGTCATTCCGTTTCGTTTCGTTCGCCCGAGGTAGTCGCATCGCTTCGCATCGAGGTAGGGTTTGGTTTGGTTTCCCTAAAAGTCCTAAAGCCCTAAGTCCTAAATTCCTAAGTCCTAAAAGACCTAATTCCTAAAAATATTATTATATCTTGTAATGACCATAAGCCAAAGTATGAATTCCATCCTCTAAGATATACCTTTTATCATCGTAACACGCCAAAGCTTTCTTTTTCTGTGTTATACTATAATTTGTACACGCATAACTTCGAATCGATTTAACTTCTTTGGTAATTTCTTTTTGTTCGAACAATGCTTTTGTATAATCTTCGTATTTGATATTTTTCTTTACAACAGTCTTGCTGATCCCTTTGAGAGTTTTCTTTTCACAAAATTCATCATTTGTATTGTATGTTTGATATGCATATACTTTAGACCTTAATGCTGTGACTTTGGACATCATTGCGAAAACAGGTTTTTTGTCATCATCTTCTTGAATACATTCATCTTTGAAGTATCCTACTTGTTTCGCTCTTGTTTTGGAGTATAGCATATGATCTTTTGGGTAATTGCTTGTATCATAAGAGTTTTCCATTTCCTTCATATCCTTGTATACATCATCGGTTTTGATGTTCAAAACAAATGAATCTGTATCGGTTAATACCAAATTCACATTTTCCTTGTATCTGGGTTTTAATGTATCATAATAGAAGGAATACATATGAATCTTTGATAAATCTAATACTGCAACACCACAGTAAATTGGTTTGTTCAAATTTACAGTTGTTGTATTCATTTGTAAGATTCTAAAATTCTCACCTCCTATGTTTTCTATCACTTTCTGGTATTCAGGTTTTGAACTGTATTTGATAAACTGCTTTTCATCTAAAACAAATTTCAAGGTAGTTCGATCACGAACGTTCTCCATCGTTTTACCAAATACCGAATTGTTCATTAATTTGTAAAAATCCTTTTCAAAATCAAACTGACACTTTGCTCGCATATTTGTATTGTAATCAATGTATGGCTTCAACCATCTCTTTTGTTTGAAACTGATAGCTCTGTGTACTTTGTTCAACTTCAACCCATGTTCCAAGTAGAACCTCAATGCTTCTATGTGTACCACATATTTATGCTTGTCTTACAGATTCCATCAATTTTCATCAATTTTCATCAATTTTCATCAATTTTTCATATCTTTCACATATATGACCAATATTCTCACAAATACAATATTTTATTTGGCAAACTATGGATATGTTTGGTATCAAAATACCAGTGTTTCTTTGTAGTAAAATCGAGATGTCCTAAACCACTAATCGGATCGTAAACATTCAACTCTTCTTCGTGTTTCGAACAACTTGTAAACATACATCCTATATTATATTTTAATTGATTTGCGATATCAATGTTACCCAGCCCGTGACCTGTGTTAATACTGTACGAGTCTACATTATTTTTTTTCGCTATTGCTAAAGCGGATGTCGATCCAAGAGAATGCCCAACTAATAAATGTTTTGAATCTTTGTATTTGTCTTTCACTTGTTGAAAATGTTTGTTGTATTCTTCAATTCTGTTCGAACTATTGAAATTTCCTAATAAAATATCAAGATCACTTTTCAAATCAACAACAGCATCTTTCATCGTTCCTTGGAGTTGAGTTCCTCTATACGAAGTAATTGTATGGTTCGATACAGGGTTATGGAAAACTTTGATATATCTGTTTGATAATGCACGGTCATACTTGTATCCCGTTGGTATCAGATTTGGATTGTTTGTGTAAGCGAATTTAGAAGCTAATCGTGCAACAAATGATTTTTCTTGTTTTGTTTCAGGTGGTTTATCTATAACAGATCAAATTAAAATAAAGATCAAATTAAGAAAAAAAAATGAAGGAGTTTCCCCAAAGCTTTTTGGCATAATTTCTCTGGTCATACCCTTACGACTTTTATCGATTTTCATCAATTTTCGCATATTTTTTATTGTATACCAATCTATACTATGTGAACATACGGTATTTATGGATAATATCAAGGACCGAGCACATCGGAAGTATCGACATTTTTTAGTCAAAATTTACGGTTCAATGAGATTTAAACTTTACCTAAAAGGTGATCGAAAAAAGTTACGAAAATGAAAAATCCTCGATAACTTTCAAAATAAAGCTTAAACCCTAAAAATTTTCGGTGATATCGAAAAATTAGAAAATTTGGAAAAAATAAAATTTTGGTGAAAAAATCTCAAAAATATTTTTTTCGTGTCATATGTTTGTCATACAGATGTCATACAGATGTCATACAGACAATGAGAAGGCAACAAGAATGCAACAAGAAGACAAGAAGAGTGTTAGTAGACGAACAGTCGGCGTACAGGTCATATACGGTTACAGTGGTTATATATGTTCTTTTTTATTTCAAGAATATGGAAAGTATGAATGTAACACCCTATGACAGTGCATGACCCGTACATCAAGCGTACATCAAGCGTACATATACTGTAACTTTCTCATATGATACTCAAAATTCATTTTTGATAGATGAATCTTGACTAAAATTTGGTGAGCATTTCAAATATTATACTTAAAAGCAACAATTCCGATTCCGTTTCGTTTCGTTTTAATTTACCTTAATTTGATCTTTATTTTAATTTGATCTTTTTCACAGGTTTAGGTTTATCTATAGTTTTCGGTTTTAAAGGATTTCCAGTTTGACCTTGTGAAGGTCGCGATTTACAACCACAGCCACAATCTTTACCGAACATTTGATTATATACTATCAATTGATATTTTTATTTTTCAAAGTCTCTAAAATACATACATACAAACTTTCATAAATCTTGCGTTCGGTCTTTTCATTGAAAAACGGTAAATCAACTTTCTTATTGAGTTCATCGATAAACAACTCATAAAATCTTGAATCTTCAAGCAAGTAAATCATACTCTTAAATGTCAATACTTGTAATTCATCCATTCTCTATATATATCATATTCATATATAAAAAATTCTACGTTTATCTTTCAAAAATTGAAAATATCCTTTTACACATTTGAAAAGATGGGCGTATAGTTCACTCATATCATTTCGTGAATGTTTCGACATCATTTTTAATATTAATACACATTTTCTTTTTAGCTTAAACCTTTCCAAAACGGATTATCGTTCGGATTTCTCCTCAATCGTTTATTAGAGCGTTGTTTAACTTCGGTAATCATATTCTGGTTTGGTTTAAGTCGTTCATCTGTTCTGATTACTGCGTTTAGAACATCTTGGTATTTTGCAAAATATTCATCGTTTCGAATCGGTGATACATTGTTTTGTTTCAAAGTGCTTATAACTTCTCTTTCATAATTATTGACCAATTTCACAGGATCTTTACCGTTTAACGAGTAATAAGAGCCAACTTGAGCTTTTGTGAAGATTTTAATATATAGTATAAAAAAGGAATTGCCATATGCTGCATAGTAGTCATTTAAACGTCGTTGTAACGAATTTTGTGTTTTACCGAGTTTAACGTACGTTGAGGGATTTCCACAACCTTTTGGAATCTCTATAACGTAAAATGCGTTTTTAGATTTGTTTTTATTATAAAAGTCTGTTTTTTTGAATGAATCGTAACATTTTCTTTCTTGATAAATGGCGTATCCAACAATAGAGTTCATTGTTCTTTATATAATTTACCATAGAATTTTATTTGCGAAATAACCAGGACTTTGAATTATATTTAAATCATTCTTGTGTCTAATTCTATACAATCTTCGACGTTCATTTGCATATTCTAAACCTTTTTCCAAAATGTATGTTGGGTAGTCTTTATATCTGATATCACCAATTGATGCAAGTTTTTTATTGTCTTTATCGAATACATCAATCTTTTTGTTTTTGACAGTACTCGGTTTGATTGTAACATTCAACTTTTTAGCTTGGTTATATGAATATTGTGTAATCTTGTACATCACTTTTACTATAATGTTATATTTTCTTTCTTGTCATTCTCTAATTCGTCTTTTGACATCAAATTTCGTTTACAATTGATACATAAACAATTAATATCGGTACATCGTGATCTTCGAACATTGTATGCAATTGCGTGAATCAATAAAATCGCAACATTACAAAGTGAAATGATATCACAAATTTCCATTTTTTATATACTATAAACTTACATTTTAACTTTGGGTGTTGTAAACATCTAATATGTCACTTGCGGATAGTTCTCTAGTGTAGAATCTCATATCTCGAACCGTCGATTGCGATTGAGCACCATATGACCCATAGCCTGAAGAGTTGTATCGTAGTTTTGAATCTTGTGTAAATGCAAGAACATTACTTGTTATTCCATTCGTGTGAGGATTTGTAATCGAATGCTCGCCATTTATGTAGACTTTAACATCAGTCGAATTTAACACAACAGCATAATGAGTCATCACTGTCTCAAAATCAATAGCACTGTCGCTGTGAGAAGTGATATCGTGTTGATTTATATCATTGATAAATTCGTTTGATGCATTGTGAAATCTAATTGAAATTCTGTTATCATTGAACAACATAAAGAATCCATCGTTTGGTGCTGAAGTAGTTGAGGGTGATGTAAATACGAGAGCCTCAAAAAGTGGAGCCGAGGATTTCATAAAAAACATATATGTAAATGAGTCTGTTGTCAAATTTTGTTTGACCGTCTCTAAATCATTAGACATTTCTACACGAGAATTTCGGTTACATATAAATCCTTCAGTATTAAAAGAACCGCCGCCTGTAGAATTCCACGGATTTTGATCATTGATATCAAGAGTGTCATTAGTAAATTCCCAATACAAATAAGGTACAGGTACTTCAATTGTCTCGATAAGGATTGTATGTTGGTCGGTATACTGTGATACAAAGTTATCCAAACTGACGTCCACGGTCGTTGCCGTTATATTCGTCGTTGTCAAAATGTATGGGTCAATAGTCAAAACCGAAGTTGTTGTGAATGGATGAAACAGTATTGATTGAGTTTTAGTTTGAGAATAGGTATTAAAAAATGTTTTATCTCGAGCTACTAATTGTAGATAATATTCGGTATTTTGTGTTAAATCAGAAAATGAGCCTTGAATTGTACCATCGCTGGGTACGTCTGCAAATTGTAAACTATCTAAAGAGCTTACCATTGGGTTTGAATCATATTCAGCTTTTTCGAAAAGGAACGCGAAAATATCAAATACGGCGTTCACTCCAGGATTTGTGAAGCCTGAAATATCAAATGAGTAAGTCGTTCCACTAATAGTATCGTTTTGCGTTTGTATTGCAATCGGGATATAATCCCAAGTCACATTTTCTTTGTAGATATTGTAATATTGATTGTTGATAAAATAAAATAATTTGTTATCCGTGTTTGAATTTGATGCAATATGACTCCTTGAAATATCCATATTGAAATTCCCAGCATCTATATCATTTTGGGTTAGTGTTATCTCGGCTTCACTAACAAGTATTGCGTTAACACCATCTTTCAATTTGACTTGGAATGTGTCACCCGCATATAAACTAACTAAATTGGAAAATATTATTTTCAGTTCTTGATCTTGACTGTCCAATGTATAGACGATCGTATAATCGGCGTTTGGTGTAGGAAGCGTTGTAATTTCGAATGCGGTATGTTCGCTGAATTTTGTAATCGTTGATAGATTTTGAAGATACAAGTCAGTTACTTTAACATCAATATTGTAACTTGTTTCTGGTGAAAGATTTGTAAAGTTGTAAATTGTTCCTATAGAATCGGTTGGAACGTTTATCGTGTCTATAATTTGTGTGTATGGATTGTCTTTTAAAACTAAATCTAATTGATACGTTTTATTTGCATCCGATTTTGTATATGTATCGAAATTGAATGAAGCATTAGTATATCTTACAGTATCTTGAATAAATTGGGGAGTTACAGTATCGAATTGTTGGATATAATCTTGTTCTTGAACAAAAGTATCGTTGAGTACAATTGAGAGTGAATACGTCTGTCCTTCGGTCATCCCTGGATACGGAATTTCGATATAGAATGTGGCTGTGTCATCGTCAGCAGACAATGTTTTTATATAAGTATTTTGTTCTAAAATCAATTCAAAAATGTCACCTGCAGTTGTGGTGCCTGAACTTTTCGTTACTTGGAAAATCAAACTACCGTGGTCTAATGATTGGACATGTGATATCGCGTATGTTGCGGTTGAACCAGAAACATCCAAAGTTGTAAATGTAGCATTTGAGTCAATAACCACAATTTCACCCGTTAAGATATTCGTAATCGTAGACCTTAACTTATAACTCGTATTTGCGGATAATCCCGAAATAGTTCCATCGATTGTAGAGAAATCAGTTGCATTTGTAATATTTTGAAATGTTAATGAAGTCATTTGTATACTATAATGATATATTTTTTTTTCTTCAAGTTATCGTGAAAATTGATCGATGTAACTATATGTATTACAATGTTGTAGTAAACGGATGCAGTATTATCATTTGAATCTTATTCTCGTTAAAGATGTTGTAAAATGATGCGTCCCTTGCAAAAATTTGCAAATAATATGGTGTACCTTGTTGTAAATTTGAAAATGTTCCTTGTAGATTGTATGTATCGCTACCCGTATTATTGTAAAAATTATATTGATCTAACACAGGACCTTGGTTCGCATCGAATTCTGATTTTAGGTATAGATACACATTAAAATCGATAACAATAGAGTCCGTTGTGGAAATTGTGATATCAAATTGATAGGTTGAACTGCTTATAATTTCATTTTGTGTTTGAATTGAGATAGGATGATAATACCAATTTACATTTTCCTTGGTGGTGCTTAGTCGCCCATTTACATAGTACAACAAGGAATTTCCGAATGCGTCATTGATAATAGAAGCTCTTGAGATGTTCATATTGAAACCGTTAACAAGATCTGATTGCGTCAATGTTATGATGTCACTCTGGGTTTCGTCGTTCGAATTATTTTTTAATTTGATTTGAAATGTATCGTCTGGGTACAAAATCGTGGTATTTGTAAATAGAATTTTGATAATTTCATTAAAGGCTTCAAGGCTCGTAACAATGATATGATCCGCATTTGGACTAGGGTATTCAAATATCAATTCTTTAATAACAACTTCCTGAGTCAAATCGTTAGTTATAGTACTACGAAGCTTATATGTATTAATACCACCGTTATAATTATTATGGTACAATGTTATCGTTCCATCACTATCAGGCATATAATAGTCAATACCGTTTATCGTATGCGTGTGGCTTGAATTCAATGGACTTGCATTATTAGCTGCGGATTGTGTATAATACAACGGGTATGTATTGTTCAAATGGAATGGTTCGGGTAACCAATTTGTCAAACTTCCTGTAAATGAAAAATTTGAGTTTGTTATATTATTGATTGTTAAAGACATTTATTTACAATATACTTAGATTATATTTCAATCAATTCTACATTAACATTGTATTTTGATAAGTCGTTTGTTTCGAAATCTTCAAAATCATTTAAATTTATAACTACAGAATTCGTACTAATATTTTCAGGAATGACTTCAATAGAAAACTCATCTTCGTGTATAAGTGTTCTTCTTTGATATCTAGGAATCCCAAGCATTGTTGGTGGGTTTGATTGGCGTCGTGCTTTATAGATCATAGACATTTACTTTAATACAATATATTATTTGGCAAACTATGGATATGTTTGGTATCAAAATACCAGTGTTTCTTTGTAGTAAAATCGAGATGTCCTAAACCACTAATCGGATCGTAAACATTCAACTCTTCTTCGTGTTTCGAACAACTTGTAAACATACATCCTATATTATATTTTAATTGATTTGCGATATCAATGTTACCCAGCCCGTGACCTGTGTTAATACTGTACGAGTCTACATTATTTTTTTTCGCTATTGCTAAAGCGGCTGTCGACCCAAGAGAATGCCCAACTAATAGATGTTTTGAATCTTTGTATTTGTCTTTCACTTGTTGAAAATGTTTATTGTACTCTTCAATTCTGTTCGAACTATTGAAATTTCCTAATAAAATATCAAGATCACTTTTTAGATCAACATATGCATCTTTCATCGTTCCTTGGAGTTGAGTTCCTCTATACGAAGTAATTGTATGGTTCGATACAGGATTATGGAAAACTTTGATATATCTATTCGATAATGCACGGTCATACTTGTATCCCGTGGGTATCATATTTGGATTGTTTGTGTAAGCGAATTTAGAAGCTAATCGTGCAACAAATGATTTTTCTTGTTTTGTTTCAGGTGGTTTATCTATAACAGGCTGTTTTTCTTCGTCGTCTTCATCAAATATAGGCTCTTCTTCGTCGTCTTGTGTTGGAGTTTCAACATCGTCGTTTTGTTGTTGTGCCCTTTTATCTTTTCGTTTTCCGTAATTACTTGGGTGATAGCTTGGTACATCGTGCAGATGTGAGTTCACATTAGAATTGTCATTTAATTTTCTTTCAGCTGGTGGGGTATACACATCCATTCCAGTACTCGCAAAATTTGATTCATCGGGTAACATTGTGTTTCTTCGTCTTGAAGCCATTCTTATATATATATAATATTGCAATATAATAAATATGAAAACTCTTATCGTAAATGATATGAAAATCGAGATACCAAAAGGAAACTCGTGCCCTATAAAGACATCAAAAAATATGTTGAATCCGATGCAAAACTTGGTATGTATTGGTAAAAGAAATTCAGGTAAATCGACAGCTATCTGCAATTACTTTAGAATGTTGAAAAAGGAAGATAAAGCGATGCGAATTTTTGTAATCAGTACTACATTTGATTCCAACAAGAAATTGATGAAGAATTTGGATATCGATCAAGATGACGTATATCAACCTGACACGCCAGAAACCGTTATAGACGATATCATTTTAAAATGTGAAGAAGAAAGAGATTTATACATCAAATATCACGAAGACCTGAAAAGATGGAATTTGTTACAATCAAAACTGAATAACAGAAACATATATATAGACGATATCGAACCTGATTTGATGCTTGAGTTTTTGACATCAGATGGCTTTGAAAAACCAACACACAAATGGAATGGTATTAGACCGAATATGTATCTATTCATTGATGATTGTCAATCGACGCCATTATTTCGTTGTCAAAAATTCTTGAATCTTATCACACGACACAGACATATTGCATCATTTTCAGAAGGCGGAAGCCTTGGAATCCAAGTGTTCACAGCGATACAGAATTATAAGAGCCAGTACGGAGGCTGCCCACGAACTGTAAAAAACAACTGTACCACATTAATATTGTTTTCGATGAAAGACAAAGCTGAGCTAAAAGAGTGCTTTGAATCAGTGGCAGGTGAGATTGACGAAGAAACATTTTATAAGGTATACGAATACGCCACAAAAGAACCGCATAGTTTTTTGTTAATTGATTTACATCCAAAAAAGGAACACGCATCTCGATTCCGAAAAAACTTTGACGAATTTATTATTATAGACGAAAATCAAAATTAATTTCTGTGGTTATATTAAAATGGAAAATATTTCTGAAAATACTGAAAATATTCTTGAAAATACTGAAAATAATACTGAAATAAATACTATAGACTCGCTAAAAACAAAACGTAAATATACGATGAGCGATGCAAAACTCGAACAATTAAAAATAGCGAGACAACGAGCCTCTCAGGTACGGAAAGAACGAGCTATAGAACGGAAAGAGAATCTCAAGAAATCAAAAGAAACCGTTAAAGAAGAAATACCTGAAGAACCAAAAGATCCGATAGAAAAACCGATATCAGAAACAATGGTAGAAGAACCCGAAGAATCAATTGAAGAAGAACCAGTAACTCTTGTGTCATTAAAACGAACTCCAAATTTTACTAAAAACGATAGTGGGATAATGATACTGAACTTTTAAAATCTTGCATTATAGTATAAAAAGATGACTAAGCATTATATTCATATCAATTCAACTCACCGACAAGATCACGAGAGTAAGTCAAACTTTACTGTTTTCTTGAATCCTCCAATTCAAAATTGTTGGAGGTCTGCTTTGAGTGTTCTTACAACAAGCAATACTTTTTACAATATAAAAGAAGGTGTCAATGATCAAATATTTTGGATTGAACGTACCGATGCCTATAATCCAACAACTCTACAATATGTAAACTCGACAGTAAAAGAGTTTTATAACATAATTCCGCCTGGATATCATTCATTGGAAAGATTAACAATATTGGTCACGAACGCATTAAATGAGAATCCTGTTTATCAGGTCGGCGGAAATGGTACAAAAACCTATACGAGACAAGTCGGTGCTGGTAACACAATAGCAACGTATTCGGCAAACACTAATGAAGATTTTACAACAAGTATTATAGGTACTCAATCAGGTGCTCAACAAAAATTTTGGTCAATCCTATATAGGTCAATGGATCCGAATTTTCCTGATACATTCGAACAAACAACTTGGCATCTTTTAGGTTTCAAGCAATCACAAGCCGTTGCAGATCTACCAGCACAGCTTTCGGGTACCCCATTAAATGATACCGATAATACAGAGGCAGAACGTACACTAATATCAACAGGGGTATCACGGGAATCGCATCCATATTTTTATGTATATTCTCAAACATTAGGGACGAACTCTCGCCAGACACAAAAATCTAGAGGCAATACTATAGGAACGATTAACTCACATCATTTTGCCACAATTCCGATAAATGTAAATAGATACTCTTGGATACACCATAATCTTACAGATACAAATTTTGAATGGCACGAATTAAATGGAACACAAGAGTTACTGGTTCTTCTTCAATTGATTCTTCGGGTTCTTCTTCTACCATTGTTTCTGATATCGGTTCTTCTATAGGTTCTTCTATCGGTTCTTCAGGTATTTCTTCTTTAACGGTTTCTTTTGATTTGCGTAAAGTCTCTTTCCGTTCTATAGCTCGTTCTTTTCGTACTTGCGAGGCTCTCTGTCTTGCTATTTTTAATTGTTCAAGTTTAGCGTTACTCATTGTATATTTACGTTTTGATTTCAATGACTCTATAGTATTTATTTCAGTTGGATTTTCAATAATTTCAGTATTATTTTCAACATTTTCAGAAATATTTTCCATTTTAATATAACCACAAAAAAAAATGAAGGAGGTGCCCCAACGTCATTTGGCATAATTTCTCTGGTCATACCCTTACGACTTTTATCGATTTTCATCAATTTTCGCATATTTTTTTCTATATACGTGTGTGTATGATTAATCCTTTCTGGCTCACCCGATATTCCCCGATATTCCAAGGTAGTAGCCTTAAAGATTTCATCAATTTTCATCAATTTTCATCAATTTTTCATATCTTTCACATATATGACCAATATTCTCACAAATAAGCAAAAATCCTCGATAACTTTCAAAATAATGGTTAAACCCTAAAATTTTTCGGTGATATCGAAAAATTAGACAATTTGATAAAAATGAAAATTTGGTGAAAAAATCTCAAAAAAACTTTTTTTAGTAACGGTCAGGGTATGCAGTGATGATGCAATGATGCAATGATGCTGCAATTAATAGGGCGAGATTAGTACTCTGGTCGGGGACGACAGGTTTTGAGTAACTTTCTCATATGATACTCAAAATTCATTATTGATATATGAATCTTGACTAAAATTTGGCGAGCATTTCAAATATTATACTTAAAAGCAACAGTTCCGTTTCGTTTCGTTTCCCGCCCGAGGTAGTCGCATCGCTTCGCATCGCAGGTTTGGTTTCCCTAAAAGTCCTAAAGCCCTAAGACCTAAATTCCTAAGTCCTAAAAGACCTAATTCCTAAAAATATTATTATATCTTGTAATGACCATAAGCCAAAGTATGAATTCCATCCTCTAAGATATACCTTTTATCATCGTAACACGTCAAAGCTTTCTTTTTCTGTGTTATACTATAATTTGTACACGCATAACTTCGAATCGATTTAACTTCTTTGGTAATTTCTTTTTGTTCGAACAATGCTTTTGTATAATCTTCGTATTTGATATTTTTCTTTACAACAGTCTTGCTGATCCCTTTGAGAGTTTTCTTTTCACAAAATTCATCATTTGTATTGTATGTTTGATATGCATATACTTTAGACCTTAATGCTGTGACTTTTGTCATCATTGCGAAAACAGGTTTCTTGTCATCATCTTCTTGAATACATTCATCTTTGAAGTATCCTACTTGCTTCGCTCGAACTTTTGAAAACAGCATATGGTCTTTTGGGTAATTGCTTGTATCATAAGAGTTTTCCATTTCCTTCATATCCTTGTATACATCATCGGTTTTGATGTTCAAAACAAATGAATCTGTATCGGTTAATACCAAATTCACATTTTCCTTGTATCTGGGTTTTAATGTATCATAATAGAAGGAATACATATGAATCTTTGATAAATCTAATACTGCAACACCACAGTAAATTGGTTTGTTCAAATTTACAGTTGTTGTACTCATTTGTAAGATTCTAAAATTCTCACCTCCTATGTTTTCTATCACTTTCTGGTATTCAGGTTTTGAACTGTATTTGATAAACTGCTTCTCATCTAAAACGAATTTCAAGGTAGTTCGATCACGAACGTTCTCCATCGTTTTACCGAATACCGAATTGTTCATTAATTTGTAAAAATCCTTTTCAAAATCATGCTCACACTTTGCTCGCATATTTGTATTGTAATCAATGTATGGCTTCAACCATCTCTTTTGTTTGAAACTGATAGCTCTGTGTACTTTGTTCAACTTCAACCCATGTTCCAAGTAGAACCTTAATGCTTCTATGTGTACCACATATTTATGCTTGTCATACAGTGTACATACAAGTTTCTTGTTGTTCTTATCAAATTTGCTACCAGTCTTGTGTAATATACTTTTTGAATAATCGCTAATTTCTGTTTCTTTGATATTCATATGTTCTGGTGCCATTGGGTAATCATTGTGTAAATCGTGTAGTTCTTTTGGATATTCGAGATCAACCTCTAAAACATATCCAGTATCACTGTCCTCATTATGATTCTTGATAATGGTTTTCCATTCTTCAGTTGGTTTTTCGTGTGTCCATTCAAAACCTCCACAAGGTAATGGTCTAACCATTGCGTGACCATACAAATTGTTCGCATCTTCATACATCAAATAATTGCTATCTTTTTCTTTGTTGTAATTGGGTAAGTATTTATTGTTCGCTTCAACATTTCTCAAGACTGCTTTTGATATTCCGCCGCGAATCCCTTTCTCAAAAAACATATACATATCATTATCGGTCAACAGTTCAAGTTCGACACTTGTATGTTTTAACATTGCATCCCACGCCAATCCTGGTGTGCCTACATAAAAGCACGGGTCTAATCCGTATGTTTGCATTGATAGTTCCCTAAATGTTTCCATTACATCTGCCAAACCATAAACATCTCGATCTAAATACAAATCGTGAAATTGTTCAAAGTTTTGTATATTGAATGCATCGATTGTCTTCATCATATTATCATATGTCTTATCGTTCATATTTGATTGTGTCATATTATTGTAGAATGTTTGTCGGTCTGGAACCGATTCAACAAATTTTTCATATGTATCGAACCACTCGTAAGGAAATTCACCCTTTTGACAAATGAGTTTGAATTTTTCAGGATTGCTTGTAATTCGTTTCATATTGGCTTTCTTGCTTTCGGGTAGAGCGGATATCAATGTTTCTAAACTCGCCATTTGGAATGCCATTGTATCCATAAATTGATAGCTATTCAACTTTAGTGTTTTGTAATTTTCACTATTTTGGGCTATTACTGAGATTCGATTTTTATCGCCTCCTAATATATCAAATGCTTGTATTATCATCCGCAGGTCATAATTTAAATTGTGAAACATTATCGGGATTGTTTCTTGCTTTGGACAAGATGCTTTCAAATTACATCTTTCGTGGGCTGGACCTCTGTAATTCCCTGTATAATGGCAATGATCCCGAACTTTATCCGTTTTTATTTCTTGATTACAGAATCTACAAGTATTGCAAGTGTTATGATGCTCTTGTTGAGTTGGTGTTAATGGTTTCATTGCATCTTTCCAAGTATCTTTAGCTTCCTTGATTTTGAATTTCAAATGACTTTCTATCTTCATTATGATTTTAACAAAATGTTCGTTTGCATCAAGTCCTTTATATTTATATGTCAAGGGGATATTTAGATCGATATCGCTTTTAATGAAAATCATGTACGAGGTTGGTAGGTGTTTTGTGTCTTTTGATGTATTACTATTTGTTTTAGGATTTTTTGAATTGATAGATTCGAAGTCAGCATACAATACTATCGGTTTTTTGTTTTGTTTTTGAAATCCTTTGAACCTCAATTTAGTATTTGAATCATCTTCAATCAAAACAGTTTCATTATTAGCACCTTCCATCTCGGTATAAACCTTTTTGGGCATTATTACTTTTTGTTTTACATTTAGATTCCTACAATCTTCAATATGTTCATTTAGTTTTTCAATGTATCGAAAAGATTTTAAACATCTTGGACAGTTGTGACATTTCTGGTTTTGACCATCTGCACAAAATCGGTTGAAATTCTTTATGTAGGAATAATGATTATCATAATAAAATAATTGCACGATCTTATCAAATTTTTGGTTACTAATTCTTAAGGGTCGAATGTCTCTACCATCGGGTTCGCTTGTATATATGTGAATACACAGCTCGTTATCTTTTTCAAATTTCAAAATATGACAGCCATTGGCTTCCATCGGGAAATCTTTTTTATTAAACTTGAGTTTAGTAAAATGTTCTGTATATTTGTTTACTCTTTCACTATTTTTTTCAACGGGATACATAGAAGCTAATACTGACCAGATAAAACAAAACTTATCATCATTTTTGATATTGACAATTGCTTTTTTGTTTTTGATAGATTCGGGAATTGGCTTGTATGAAGACCCGCGGATCGCATTGTATTTCGACACACTCAAAAACAATTGTTCAACTTCAATAGTATATACATATTCCATCTCCATTAACAGACCGTCCATTTTAGCAAATACGTGTTTATTGACTTCTCCTGTGTCGTATGCGTGTTGACTTATGGATGTCATTGTTGTATCAGATCGTTTGTTAATAGTCATTTCAATTCGATTGTGGTCACAGAGGTATTTCATCAAATAACAAGTTTCGTAATCATAATTTTCCTCGCATACTGGAGGTAGTTGCTTGAAGTCCCCGAAAAAGATGTATTTCAAATTTGGGCATTGTTGTTTTGCTAATTGCAGAAATCCGAGTAATGTGAACCCAACCATACTGATCTCATCAAGTAACACATAATCCATACTCTTTAACTTTTTGAGCATTTTAGAACAAATTTTACTATCGTGTCCTAAAAATTCCTAAAAACTTGTGGATTGTTGTTCCTCCAATGTTCAAGGCAGCTTTGTTTGTCGGTGCAAGAATCGCTGATTTCATATTTCGTTTATCGAGTTCATTTTTGAACATTTTCAAGAGGTGTTTATCAGGTTGGTGGACTTGGTACAAAAACCTATTCGAGACAATTTCAGACAGAGGTTGTTCCAACCTTTACATTATTATTAAATGACGATTTCACGATATCAATTATTGGCTCTGGATCGACAGGCAATAAACATTGGATGTTATTAAATACTGGGTCAAATAGTCTGTGGACAATGTTGGGTTTTGCAGACTCTCAGAGGACTGTTAATCCTATACTCAATACGAATATCGTCAATGGTACTGCCAAGAGTTTTAATGCTTCAAACAAAACCGTTCAAGAAAGAACTTTAACATCATTGCAACCTGGTAGAGAATCTCAACCGTATTTGATAGTATCGTCATCGACTTTAGGGACGAATTCAAGGCAAACTCACAACAATCAAACAAATACTATAGGCACGCTTCATAGCGACCGATTTTGCACAATACCTATAGACGTTAATCGATATTCTTGGATACATTTTAATGCAAATCAAAGCGAGTATGAATGGCACGATTTACAGGGTACGCTTTCAAGTATCGATATAAAATTAGAAGATTCAAATGGAAATGCTTTCCAAGATCAAACTCACGATGACTGGAGTGCAATGATTATTATAGAGACACACGAACCTAAAAATGAAGTCCAAGAAAGAAATAATTTACTTTTCAATAAACAAGGTTATAAGTTTGCACATCCTTGTTAAAAAAATAATATATTGATATAATATATAAAACAATATGTCTGGTATTCCAAAAAGTTTAATTCCCAATCAAAAAGTTAAGAGTATTCCTCTCAAACGCAAAATTATTGAATTGTTACCTGCAAACAGTTCTTCGGCAACACAATACTCACCGTCTTCAAATAGTCGTATCATTTTTAATGTTCCCGCATACGAAAATTGTTCCTTAGATATGTCTCAAACATTTTTGCGATTTATGGCGACATCGACCAGTGCGAACAATCTCTTTAAAAACGGTATTCCTGTATTCAATAGAATTTTGATCAAATCAGGCAACGGCTCGGTAATTGAAGATATAACCGACTTCCATTTGCTGGAGCGAGTTTTTAATCTTTTGAAAGACACTACTTCGAAATCGGTCGACGACACTTTAGAAGGCTATTATGATTCAAAAGTAGACTCGACTGCACTTACTACTACAAATGTCGGAACTCTTCAAGCTGCTGGTCGTACGTATATCAAACGATTGTGTTCTGGTCTATTTTACAATGAGAATTCTCTTCCCCTTCACCTTATGAGCGGAGGCGGCGGATTCGCTATGAGTATTGAACTTTACCTTAATACCGCTATCGAGTCTATGAAAGAAACGGCAACTACTGGTACTGCGATGGGTTATGCACTCTCAAACGTTATTATGCAACTCTGTGTAACTGAACTTGAAAGTGATGTATGCCAAAAATATGATGAAGCTCTATGCTCTGGGCAAGCCTTGAAAATTCCCTTTTCTACTGTCCGATCGCACGTGTCATCCTTACAAGTCGGTGGAGGGTCGAGTAATCATAATTTATTCGTCAGTGAATCTGTGCACGACCTTCAAAAGGTTTTCACTATTATTCGTGACAGCACTCAAGCTTCTACAGCCGATGAAAATGATATAATTTTACTTGGTGGCTCTGAATCTACATCTGTAACAGTAAATTCGTATCAATATAGGTACAGTACTCATTATTTTCCTGCCCAAAGAGCGGATTTGTCGGGAGGTTCTACTCAAGCTTTGATGAACGTACTCGACAGTTTGTATATGGTCAAATCTGGGACCCCTTTTCTGGCGACGAGTAGAGCTGTTGATCTTGTACCACGATACGAAAAAGATTCATTTATGCTTGTACAATCGTTCGAAGGTTCTGGCGATAATAGACTGATTAGTGGGATGAACACCTCTGCAAGCGGTTCGCCAATTCAATTGGATCTTACACTGTCCAATTCAGGGGCAATAGTGAGTGTGCAAGCATTTACTTTCGTCGAGAGTGGATATCAGCTCGTAATCAATCCTGGCGGGAGTGTATCTCTTGTGAATTACGAATGAATTGTATTATACAGAAAAAACTATTTAAAAATAAATATTGTATATTATAGATAATGAACACATCGATCGTTGATTATGGGTCCCCATCTCTCACAAAAATGATCGATAACGATACTGGGAAAATTATTAAATTTATCAAAAAGCCTGAATATAATAGAGAAAAACGAAACCAATCTTATCAAATCGAAGCAGTTAAAAACAAACAATTGAAATCTCAATTTATGAAGCGACTTGAGAGGTTAGAACTCAATAGTAGAGTATTTAGTGCATCTGTAATGAGATACGATTTAAAAGCAACAGATATCAAACCCTTGTATGATCAACTTGTAAAACAGTATGAATATGATTATGACAAAAAAGTGATTCTCAAAGAACGATTTAACACTATTGTAAATTGTATTATTAAATACCAATCTCAAATTTGAAAATTCTGAAAATTCTGAAAATATTATAGGGCGGATTCAAAAAAACATAACTTATACAAAAAGTACTTTAAAGAAATAGTTTCTGTATAATATATAAAATGAACAACTTCACTGAAATTAAAATGTCCGCTAATATAACAACGATGCAATATAAAAACATCAACGATAAACTATATTTCAAAACAAATAATGACAAACGGTATAGACCGATATTCAACAAGAACGGAAATGTTCAATCTGCATTTACCAAGATTGTAAAAAGCAATCCCGATGTAAAATTACCAAATACCGATTTTGATTATCTATTTGATACTTCCAAAAACAAGTTTATCAAACGAAGCAAAGTTTTGGACAATCGATCTAAAACGGGTAAACTTGTAAAGAAATACAAAGATTTCATTATTCAAAATGGAAAATTAGTTACAAATACGAAAGAGATATTTTCAAATTCAATCACTTTCAAAATTTACAATATCGTTACTAAAAAAGATGGTTCCACCGAGCTAAAATTGATTGATAACAAAACAAATATATTTACATCAAATGAATTGTTTCAAGTTGACAATAATATCGTATTTCATCAATTTTCTGATGAAACACAACGTTACAAAGTAACATTAATTGAAGATGAATTTCAAGGACAAAATATATACTGCATCTCCAACATAATTAACAAAGAAAAAGAAATTGAAAAAAATATTTTTATTAATGAAGAAATCATTAGTGTTACACTGAATCCCAATGACGTCGTAACAAATAATGAACTTGGACTGTACAACCATATTCCAATCGATAATGAATACAATATTATTGAAATAGTAAGCCATTCATCACAAAAAGTCAATAAAAAAATAACGGATTTGAAAGATGTAAAAATGTTTAATTGTAAATTCGATATCGAAAGTAAAAACATTTCAAAGAATTTTAAAGATTCAGGAAATATGTCTTGTGTCCCTGAAGCATTGTATTACAAATATTGTACTGATAGATGCTATCGACCATTGAAGTTGACATTAGAAGATATCGCAAATGAAATGACCGATGACTTTTCTGATATTCATCAAGGATTTAATACATACAATATCAAGAATTTTTGTCGATTACACGGAATCCCAATGTACGCCTTGGATATCAATGAAAGAATTTTTGATACATATTATCCTGAGAAGAGAAACAAAAAATTGGATGCGTTGGCGTATATCGTCGCAAATGATCATATGTATTTGTGTGAAGGGAAAGAATTTATGCACCATTTAAATGCTTGCACAAGAGAAAATGTTGGTTCTAACTGTATAAGAAAAGAATTATCAAAAAAAGAAAATTTGGAAATCACAGATAACGACACCATTATTCATAATACAAATCTATTGGATGAATTCATTGATTATTTTGAAAAAACAGGTAATCTGATATCGCCAACAAATTTGAAAGTTATCAATGGACAAATAAAACAGATTGACTTAGTAGATAAAAGGATATTTGCAAATCACGAAGAGAACATTATCAAGTCGTACATTGAACATTACAATGCATCTTCTAAAACAAAAATCAAATTTACAAATCAAACATCTTTGAATTTTGGACGATTTCTATTCAATGATACATACCCTCATCATAAACAATCAAAAATGAACCCAATGGTATACAAACATTTGCAAGTCAATGCTGGTATTGTTGAAAAGTATGATATTTCGCAAGACATAACAAAAACGATAGGAATTGATATTAACAAATGTAGAACATCCTGTATGCGTGATAATATTCTGGGAAAGTACAAACGTTTTAATGTGATCGACAGTGTTGAACCATTTGTGAAATGCGAAAATTTGAAAGAAGGATTTTATTACATACTTACAAGGAACCGATTGCCAGCAAGAGGTAACGGATGGTATACGAATGGATTCTTAGAATATCTTACCAAAGAAAATATCGATTATGAAATCAAATATCAGCTATTATCATCAAACACATATGAAGAGGATTATTTATTAGAATTTTTCGAACGAGTAATAGAGTATCCAGAATTTAAATTTATGAGTAATGGTACAATTGGATCAATGGCGATGAGTAAAAAGACAACAAGCAAAATGTTTTTTGAAAGTAATTTTGATACAGCGTGTTATTACTTTTGGAAATTGGATGAATCAAACACAACAAATGTAACACAAACTAAAAATGGACATAAATCAAAAACAAAAAACAAAGATGGACTTACTACAAACGAAGTCTACATTAATCCAATCTACACAAGACATGAAAACGAGGACGATACAATCTATCAAATCGAAAACAGAACAACTTACCAAATGATTGATAATGACATTCCGATCTACAATCAAATTTTGGAAAATGAATATATCAAGAATTATGAACTGTACAAAAAGGTTGGTGGTCAGCTGTTGGCAATCAAAACAGACAATACCTCTGTGACCACAATCGAATCGAAATGACTATTAACAAACGATCTGATACAACAATGACATCCATAAGTCAACACGCATACGACACAGGAGACGTCAATAAACACGTGTTTGGAAATTTCAATATCTGGAAATCAAAAAGACATTTATGTTTTACAAACAAGAAAAGGAAAGAAATCAATGATATCATTATGAATGGTCGACCAGGTGATTGTTTGGATATAGAATGTACAGACCAAGGCACATTCTACATTGAAATTCCATATGCTGGATTGACTTCTGGGCAGACATATTCTTTGACAATAGAGCTCAATGATACTGTTGTTCAAACGCAAGATTACACACATCAATTCGATAGCGTGGATTCTACATTTCTTCGCAATTCGTTGCAAGAACGTTATAACAAATTGGTTTTTAATTTTAGTGCATATTCGCAATCCGATATTAACAAAAATTATCAATTAAATCTTGCTTTAAAGAATGCCAACGGTGACCTCCAGAATTCAATTAACATTTCTCAAGGCAGTCTCGGTTCTAATTTCGAATTCACAGGTTTGTCATCTAGTACAGATTACATTGTTGAAAACGCAGTAACGGATTTGAGTCTGGAAACTACAGCTCAAATTACGAAAACAAAAATAAATTCGACGTTTAACATAACCACACCTGCAAGCCCAAATGCCGATTATACGATCGTCTATACATTGGACAGCCAAGATCAAGAACTGAAAATAATATTTTCCAATTTAGTTAGTTTATATGCGGGTGACACATTCCAAGTCAAATTGAAAGATGGTGTTGACGCAATACTTGTTAGTGAAGCCGAGATAACACTAACCCAAAATGATATAGATGCTGGGAATTTCAATATGGATATTTCAAGGAGTCATATTGCATCAAATTCAAACACGGATAACAAATTATTTTATTTTATCAACAATCAATATTACAATATCTACAAAGAAAATGTGACTTGGGATTATATCCCGATTGCAATACAAACGCAAAACGATACTATTAGTGGAACGACTTATTCATTTGATATTTCGGGTTTTACAAATCCTGGAGTGAACGCTGTATTTGATATCTTTGCGTTCCTTTTCGAAAAAGCTGAATATGATTCAAACCCGATGGTAAGCTCTTTAGATAGTTTACAATTTGCAGACATACCCAGCGATGGTGTGTGTATGATTAATCCTTTCTGGCTCACCCGATATTCCCCGATATTCCAAGGTAGTAGCCTTAAAGATTTCATCAATTTTCATCAATTTTCATCAATTTTCATCAATTTTTCATATCTTTCACATATATGACCAATATTCTCACAAATAAGCAAAAATCCTCGATAACTTTCAAAATAATGCTTAAACCCTAAAAATTTTCGGTGATATCGAAAAATTAGACAATTTGATAAAAATGAAAATTTGGTGATAAAATTTTTATCTCAAAAATATTTTTTTTTACTCAAAAGTTACTTGAGAGTTACTTGAGAGTTACTTGAGAGTTACTTGTTACTTACTCATTACTTACTTGGTACACACTGTCATACAGAGTACGACTATAATAGGGCGAGATTAGTACTCTGGTCGGGGACGACAGGTTTTGAGTAACTTTCTCATATGATACTCAAAATTCATTATTGATATATGAATCTTGACTAAAATTTGGCGAGCATTTCAAATATTATACTTAAAAGCAACAGTTCCGTTTCGTTTCGTTTTAATTTATCTTAATTTGATCTTTATTTTAATTTGATCTTTTTCACAGGTTTTTGTTTATCTATAGTTTTTGTTTTCAAAGGATTTCCAGTTAGTCCTTGAGATTTTCGTCCTTTACATCCACATCCGCAGTCTTTTTCAAACATTAGTATATACTATCAATTGATATTTTTATTTTTCAAAGTCTCTAAAATACATACATACAAACTTTCATAAATCTTACGTTCGGTTTTTTCATTAAAAAACGGCAAATCAATTTTCTTGTTAAGTTCACCGATAAGCAACTCATAAAATCGTGAATCTTCAAGAAGATCGATCATACTCTTAAATGTTAATACTTTCAATTCATCCATTCTCTATATATATCATATTCATATATAAAAAATTCTACGTTTATCTTTCAAAAATTGAAAATATCCTTTTACACATTTGAAAAGATGGGCGTATAGTTCTCTCATATCATTTCGTGAATGTTTCGACATCATTTTTAATATTAATACACATTTTCTTTTTAGCTTGAACCTTTCCAAAATGGGCTGTCGAATGGGTTTCTCCTCAATCGTTGATTAGAGCGTTGTTTAACTTCGGTAAACATATTCTGGTTTGGTTTAAGTCGTTCATCTGTCTTAATTACTGCGTTTAGAACATCTTGATATTTTGCAAAATATTCATCGTTTCGTATCGGTGATACATTGTTTTGTTTCAAAGTGCTTTTAACTTCTCTTTCATAATTATTCACCAATTTCACAGGATCTTTACCGTTTAACGAGTAATAAGAGCCAACTTGAGCTTTTGTGAAGATTTTAATATACAGTATGAAAAATGAATTACCATATGCTGCATAATAGTCTAATAAACGTCGCTGCATTGAATTTTCTGTTTTACCAAGTTTAACATACGTTGAGGAATTCCCGCAACCTTTTGGAATCTCAATGACGTAAAAAGCGTTTTTAGATTTGTTTTTGTTATAAAATGAGTTTTTATTTTGTTCTTGTACAAATGAATCATAACGTGTACGTACATCATATGTTGCATAACCGATCGTAGAATTCATTATATATATAATTTACCATAGAATTTTATTTGCGAAATAACCAGGACTTTGAATTATATTTAAATCATTCTTGTGTCTAATTCTATACAATCTTCGACGTTCATTTGCATATTCTAAACCTTTTTCCAAAATGTATGTTGGGTAGTCTTTATATCTGTTATCACCAATTGATACAAGTTTTTTATTGTCTTTATCGAATACATCAATCTTTTTGTTTTTGACAGTACTCGGTTTGATTGTAACATTCAACTTTTTAGCTTGGTTATATGAATATTGTGTAATCTTGTACATCACTTTTACTATAATGTTATATTTTCTTTCTTGTCATTCTCTAATTCGTCTTTTGACATCAAATTTCGTTTACAATTGATACATAAACAATTAATATCGGTACATCGTGATCTTCGAACATTGTATGCAATTGCGTGAATCAATAAAATCGCAACATTACAAAGTGAAATGATATCACAAATTTCCATTTTTTATATACTATAAACTTACATTTTAACTTTGGGTGTTGTAAACATCTAATATGTCACTTGCGGATAGTTCTCTAGTGTAGAATCTCATATCTCGAACCGTCGATTGCGATTGAGCACCATAAGATCCGTAACCGCTTGAGTTGTATCGTAGTTTTGAATCTTGTGTAAATGCAAGGACATTGTCTGTTATTCCGTTCGTGTGAGGATTTGTAATCGAATGCTCGCCATTTATGTAGACTTTAACATCAGTCGGGCTTAAAACAACACCGTAATGAGTCATAACTGTCTCAAAATCAATAGCACTGTCGCTGTGAGAAGTGATATCGTGTTGATTTATATCATTGATAAATTCGTTTGATGCATTGTGAAATCTAATTGAAATTCTGTTATCATTGAACAACATAAAGAATCCATCGTTGGGTGCTGACGTGGTTGATGGTGATGTAAATACGAGAGCCTCAAAAAGTGGAGCCGAGGATTTCATAAAAAACATATATGTAAATGAGTCTGTTGTCAAATTTTGTTTGACCGTCTCTAAATCATTAGACATTTCTACACGAGAATTTCGGTTACATATAAATCCTTCAGTATTAAAAGAACCGCCGCCTGTAGAATTCCACGGATTTTGATCAGTGATATCAAGTGTGTCATCAGTAAATTCCCAATACAAATAAGGTACGGGTACTTCAATTGTCTCGATAAGGATTGTATGTTGGTCGGTATACTGTGATACAAAGTTATCCAAACTGACGTCCACGGTCGTTGCCGTTATATTCGTCGTTGTCAAAATGTATGGGTCAACAGTAAAAACCGAAATTGTTGTGAATGAATGAAACAGTATCGATTGAGTTTTAGTTTGAGAATAGGTATTAAAAAACGTTTTATCTCGAGCTACTAATTGTAAATAATATTCGGTATTTTGTGTTAAACCAGAAAATGATCCTTGAATCGTACCATCGCTGGGTATGTCTGCAAATTGTAAACTATCTAAAGAGCTTACCATCGGGTTTGAATCATATTCAGCTTTTTCGAAAAGGAACGCAAAGATATCAAATACAGCGTTCACTCCAGGATTTGTAAAACCCGAAATATCAAATGAATAAGTCGTTCCACTAATAGTATCGTTTTGCGTTTGTATTGCAATCGGGATATAATCCCAAGTCACATTTTCTTTGTAGATATTGTAATATTGATTGTTGATAAAATAAAATAATTTGTTATCCGTGTTTGAATTTGATGCAATATGACTCCTTGAAATATCCATATTGAAATTCCCAGCATCTATATCATTTTGGGTTAGTGTTATCTCGGCTTCACTAACAAGTATTGCGTTAACACCATCTTTCAATTTGACTTGGAATGTGTCACCCGCATATAAACTAACTAAATTGGAAAATATTATTTTCAGTTCTTGATCTTGACTGTCCAATGTATAGACGATCGTATAATCGGCGTTTGGTGTAGGAAGCGTTGTAATTTCGAATGCGGTATGTTCAGTGAATTTTGTAATCGTTGATAGATTTTGAAGATACAAGTCAGTTACTTTAACATCAATATTGTAACTTGTTTCTGGTGAAAGATTTGTAAAGTTGTAAATTGTTCCTATAGAATCGGTTGGAACGTTTATCGTGTCTATAATTTGTGTGTATGGATTGTCTTTTAAAACTAAATCTAATTGATACGTTTTATTTGCATCCGATTTTGTATATGTATCGAAATTGAATGAAGCATTAGTATATCTTACAGTATCTTGAATAAATTGGGGAGTTACAGTATCGAATTGTTGGATATAATCTTGTTCTTGAACAAAAGTATCGTTGAGTACAATTGAGAGTGAATACGTCTGTCCTTCGGTCATCCCTGAATACGGAATTTCGATATAGAATGTGGCTGTGTCATCGTCAGCAGACAATGTTTTTATATAAGTATTTTGTTCTAAAATCAATTCAAAAATGTCACCTGCAGTTGTGCTGCCTGAACTTTTCGTTACTTGGAAAATCAAACTACCGTGGTCTAATGATTGGACATGTGATATCGCGTATGTTGCGGTTGAACCAGAAACATCCAAAGTTGTAAATGTAGCATTTGAGTCAATAACCACAATTTCACCCGTTAAGATATTCGTAATCGTAGACCTTAACTTATAACTCGTATTTGCGGATAATCCCGAAATAGTTCCATCGATTGTAGAGAAATCAGTTGCATTTGTAATATTTTGAAATGTTAATGAAGTCATTTGTATACTATAAAGATATATATTTTTTTTCTCTTCAAGTTATCGTAAAAAATGCGATGTATGTGAATATATCATTTGTATTTGAATTGTTAATAAATATATACGATATTTGATAAGTATTACCTTGTTGGAAATCTTGATGTTGGACCTCGAACAAAAAAGGCACTTGCGTATTAGTATTTAATTCATTATACAAAGTAAATGTAACATTACTTATTGATAAATTTATTCGTAATGTATATAATTTATTTGGTTTGTTTATAACGATTGAATTTACAGTTGATGCAATCGTATAACCATTCGTAGTATAACCAGGAATGCCTTGTGAGAAATTATATGAGACGTCCATATTTGAAATATATAATGTGGGATATTCAAATATCAATTCTTTAATAACAACTTGTTGAGTCAAATCGTTGGTGATAGTACTACGAAGCTTATATGTCGAACTACCTGCATTATAATTATTATGATACAATGTAAAAGACCCGTCTGAATTTGGCATAAAATAATCAATACCATTTATTGTATGTGTATGGCTTGAATTCATAGGACTTGCATTATTAGCTGCTGATTGTGTATAATACAAAGGGTATGTATTGTTCAAATGGAATGGTTCGGGTAACCAATTTGTTAAACTACCTGTAAATAAAAAATTCGAATTCGTTATATTATTGATTGTTAAAGACATCTATTTACAATATACTTAGATTATATTTCAATCAATTGTACATCGATCTTATATTTGGATAAATCATTTGTTTCGAAATCTTCAAAATCATTTAAATTGATAACTACCGAATTTGTACTAATATTTTCGGGAATAACTTCAATAGAAAATTCATCTTCGTGTATCAATGTTCTTTGTTGATAGCTTGGAATACCAAACATGGTAGGAGGATTTGATTGCCGACGTGCTTTATAAATCATTGACATTTACTTTAATACAATATTTTATTTGGTAGACTATGTATATGTTTTGTATCAAAATACCAGTGTTTCTTTGTAGTAAAATCGAGATGTCCTAATCCAGAAATCGGGTCGTAAACATTCAATTCTTCTTCGTGTTTCGCACAAGTTGAAAACATACAGCCTATATTATATTTTAATTGATTTGCGATATCAATGTTACCAAGCCCGTGACCTGTGTTAATTGAATAGCTGTCCACATTATTTTTCTTCGCTATTGCTAAAGCTGACGTAGAACCGAGAGAGTGTCCTACCAATAAATGTTTTGAATCTTTGTATTTATCTTTCACTTGCTGAAAATGTTGATTGTATGCATCAATTCTTTGCGAACTATTGAAATTTCCTAACAAAATATCAAGATCACTTTTTAGATCAACATATGCATCTTTCAACGTTCCTTGGAGTTGAGTTCCTCTATACGAAGTAATTGTATGGTTCGATACAGGGTTGTGAAAAACTTTGATATATCTGTTTGATAATGCACGGTCAAACTTGTATCCCGTGGGTATCATATTTGAGTCATTTGTGTAAGCGAATTTTGAAGCTAATCGTGCAACAAAGGATTTTTCTTGTTTTGTTTCAGGAGCCTTTTCTATAACAGGAATTTCTTCGTCGTCCTCATCAAATATAGGCTCTTGTGTTGGAGTTTCAATATCGTCGTTTTGTTGTTGTGTCCTTTTATTTTTTCGTTGCCCATAATTACTTGGATGATAGCTTGGAATATCGTGAAGATGCGGATTCACAGTATCAGTCAATTTTCTTTCAGCTGGTGGTTCATATGTTTGCATTCCACTACTCGCAAAATTTGATTCATCGGGTAACATTATGTTTCTTCGTCTTGAAGCCATTTTGTTCTTATATATATAATATTGCAATATAATAAATATGAAAACTCTTATCGTAAATGATATGAAAATCGAGATACCAAAAGGGAACTCGTGTCCTATAAAGACATCTAAACATATGTTGAATCCTATGCAGAATCTGGTATGTATAGGTAAAAGGAATAGCGGCAAAAGCACAGCAATAACAAATTACTTTAGAATGTTAAAGAAAGAAGATAAAGCTATGAGAATTTTTGTAATATCGACCACATTCGATTCTAATAAAAAATTAATGAAGAATTTGGATATCGATCAAGATGATGTTTATCAGCCTGACACACCAGAAATCGTGATTGAAGATATCATTTCAAAATGTGAAGAAGAGCGTGATTTGTATCTAAAATATCACGAAGATATGAAACGATGGAATTTGTTACAATCAAAATTGAATAATCGAAATATATATATAGATGACATCGAACCAGACTTGATGCTTGAGTTTTTGACTCCTGAAGGTTTTGAGAAACCAACACACAAATGGAATGGTGAAAGAGTAAATTGCTATTTATTTATCGATGACTGCCAAAGCACTCCATTGTTTCGTTGTCAAAAGTTTTTAAATCTTATAACAAGACATAGGCATATAGCACCATTTCCCGAAGGCTCGGCATTAGGAATCCAAGTGTTCACAGCGATACAGAATTATAAGAGCCAGTACGGAGGTTGCCCACGAACTGTAAAAAACAACTGTACAAGTCTCATTTTGTTTTCGATGAAAGACAAAGCTGAGCTAAAAGAGTGCTTTGAATCAGTGGCAGGTGAGATTGACGAAGAAACATTTTATAAGGTATACAACTACGCGACGAAAGAACCACACAGTTTCTTGTTAATCGACCTTCACCCCAAAAAAGAACATCCTTCGAAATTCCGTAAATGTTTTGATGAATTTATTATTATAGACGAAAATCAAAATTAATTTCTGTGGTTATATTAAAATGGAAAATATTCCTGAAAATACTGAAAATAATGCTGAAATGGTTGAAAATAATACTGAAATAAATACTATAGACTCTTTGAAATCAAAACGTAAATATACAATGAGTGACGCTAAACTCGAACAATTAAAAATAGCAAGACAGAGAGCATCTCAGGTACGGAAAGAACGAGCTATAGAACGGAAAGAGAATCTCAAGAAATCAAAAGAAACCGTTAAAGAAGAAATACCTGAAGAACCGATAGAAGAACCGATATCAGAACCGATATCAGAACCAATGGTAGAAGAACCGATATCAGAAACAATGGTATTAGAAAAACCAGTAACTCATGTGTCATTGAAAAGAACACCCAAATTTAGTAAAAATGATAGTGGGATAATGATACTAAACTTTTAAAATCTTGCATTATAGTATAAAAAGATGACTAAACATTATATACATATCAATTCTGTACATAGACAAGATCACGAAAACAAGAGTTCAATGACAATTCATTTGAATCCACCAATTAACAATGTAAGTCGTGCTTGTTTATCGAAGTTTACTATAGCGAACACTTTCTTTAATATTAGACAAGACGATAATGATGCCGTTACCTGGACCGAATACTATTCAACAACGACGGGCGGTGTAACAAATGTTCAAAGCAAATCTTTCGTAAATTACATCCCAGAAGGGTATTATACTTTAGATTCTCTTATTCTAAAAGTTCAAGAATTATTGAACGAAGATCCTGTATATGATGTTGCAAGTATTAATCAAAATAAAAACCACTCAAGACAATTTGGCAATGAAGTCGTACCTACCTTTACATTAACATTGAATGATGATTTTACGATATCAATTATTGGCTCTGGATCGACAGGCAATAAATTTTGGATGTTGTTATCCTCTCAATTATGGACGATGTTAGGATTTTCAAGTTCTCAAGTTACTTTGAGCCCAATAGTTCAAGCACAAACATTGGATGGTAGAGCAAAATCTTTCAATGCTACAAACAAAACCGTTCAAGAAAGAACTTTATCATCATTGCAACCAGGTAGAGAATCTCAACCGTATTTGATAGTATCGTCATCGACTTTAGGGACGAATTCAAGGCAAACTCACAACAATCAAACAAATACTATAGGCACGCTTCATAGCGAGCGATTTTGTACAATACCTATAGACGTAAATCGATATTCTTGGATACATTTTAATGCAAATCAAAGCCAGTATGAATGGCACGATTTACAGGGAACCCTTTCAAGTTTCGAAATAAAATTAGAAGATTCAAATGGAAATGCTTTCCAAGATCAAACTCACGATGACTGGAGTGCAATGATTATTATAGAGACACACGAACCCAAAAATGAAGTTCAAGAAAGAAATAATTTACTTTTCAATAAACATGGTTATAGCTTGGCTCATCCTTGTTAAAAAAATAATATATTCATATAATATATAAATCAAATATGTCTGGTATTCCAAAATCTCTAATTCCAAATCAAAAAGTTAAGAGTATTCCTCTTAAAAAGAAAATTATCGAACTTTTACCTGCAAATAGTTCGGCAGCAACTCAATACTCGCCGACATCAAATAGCCGTATCATTTTTAATGTGCACCCGTCTCGACGGGACGCATCGTCACGCGCGTGCAAGGAGGCCCACCCTTGCATGCGTGTCGCCACGAGGTGAGCACACCGAGGTGCTCACCCGCGCCCTCCCCTTAGGGCCATCGAGAGTGAAGCGTCCGGGAGCGGACCGCTTTTTCTTTTGGGGGGGAGAGAGCGCGCCGCGAGTGGCAGATGGCAGCCACCGCGAGCGCGCCAGGCGACAGGTGAGAACCTGGATAATCCATCCAACAGAGCAGTGGCTCTAGCCTTGGCACAGCCAGGCAACAGGTGGAAATCTGTATAATCCATTTCATGAGAGCATTGGCTCTAGACCTGGCATGACCGGGCGGCAGTTGGAGATCTGGATAAAAGCTCTGCGCATCCCGAGGATGCGATAGGGGCTTAAAACCTTTCCTCCGGGCCGGCATCCCGAGAACTGCCAGGTAATTGGCAAACCTATTGTCATCACCTGTAGTGTGCCGTGTTGGAAGGTTTGAAACCTTGAGCGTAGTAATGGATGTGAGATCTCGAGCCTTGGGGGAGCCTGGTAGTACAGATGGCAGACCGGTGAGAGGCCGACCCTTGTGCTTAAGAGGCTGATGCCTATTCTACGAAAGGTGGGTTTACACACCGTAAGGACCCCTTACGGTGGGTCACCAAACCCTAAGTAAAACGATTATTTCAGCCCCTAAACTGACCCCCTGGTCATGTTCATGGTGGCAGGATGACTTTAGACACTCCCAAGAGGCATCCGCGAAGAATTATATCGGATGTATCCGGGTTTGTTAACCTGAAAACCCAAACCCAAACCGGCAAACCAATTATCGCATATAAATCGTGTCATATAGCGTAAAAAACCGTCATACCACCCTCACTTCGCGTGACATTTTGAGGGTCAAGATGGCCTCGAATGAAAATTTTGACAAGACACTGCAGAAAGAGCAACTCGAGAACTTGACAACATAGGTCTCCAAATTTCCAAAGGGCCATCGAGGAAGGCCACATATCTACCAATATACAAAATTATGTGGTAACACACCGTAAGCATATATGATCGGAACCCGCTACACCCCCCCACTTCGTGAGCGCATTACACACATGGGGCACATCGCATCCATCCATAGTATGTTCCTCAGCTTTCATTCAACTCATAAACTGTCTGAAAATCGATAGGTTTGACACCGTAGACCTCATAACGCCACCACTAGAGGCCGCCGAAAATTCCTCTTACGGCGGGTTAACCCACCGTAAGATTAGTAGAATAGGCACTGAACTCCTCACTGCGGTGTGTGTCACGGGAAGTGTAATGTCATCCCAGACAACAGGCGGAAAGAGATTGATAAACCTTTTATATTGATAATGCCGTGTTCAGTATTAGTAACCAAATATGTAAGAGATTTGTATCGTGACAATATTCAAATAGTATTACCGAAAAAGAGAATTCAATTTTACAAATTGAACCAAGAAAATGAACCTGAATATAATGGTAAGTCAAATTTTGAATGTCTGTACTATTGTTATAAGTGTAATCTATCACATACAAAGATTTCATTATTCAAAATGGAAAATTAGTTACAAATACGAAAGAGATATTTTCAAATTCAATCACTTTCAAAATTTACAATATCGTTACTAAAAAAGATGGTTCCACCGAGATAAAATTGATTGATAACAAAACAAATATATTTACATCAAATGAATTGTTTCAAGTTGACAATAATATCGTATTTCATCAATTTTCTGATGAAACACAACGTTACAAAGTAACATTAATTGAAGATGAATTTCAAGGACAAAATATATACTGCATCTCCAACATAGTCAACAAAGAAAAAGAAGTAGAAAAAAACATTTTTATTAATGAAGAAATCATTAGTGTTACACTGAATCCCAATGACGTCGTAACAAATAATGAACTTGGACTGTACAACCATATTCCAATCGATAATGAATACAATATTATTGAAATAGTAAGCCATTCATCACAAAAAGTCAATAAAAAAATAACGGATTTGAAAGATGTAAAAATGTTTAATTGTAAATTCGATATCGAAAGTAAAAACATTTCAAAGAATTTTAAAGATTCAGGAAATATGTCTTGTGTCCCTGAAGCATTGTATTACAAATATTGTACTGATAGATGCTATCGACCATTGAAGTTGACATTAGAAGATATCGCAAATGAAATGACCGATGACTTTTCTGATATTCATCAAGGATTTAATACATACAATATCAAGAATTTTTGTCGATTACACGGAATCCCAATGTACGCCTTGGATATCAATGAAAGAATTTTTGATACATATTATCCTGAGAAGAGAAACAAAAAATTGGATGCGTTGGCGTATATCGTCGCAAATGATCATATGTATTTGTGTGAAGGGAAAGAATTTATGCACCATTTAAATGCTTGTACAAGAGAAAATGTTGGTTCTAACTGTATAAGAAAAGAATTATCAAAAAAAGAAAATTTGGAAATCACAGATAACGACACCATTATTCATAATACAAATCTATTGGATGAATTCATTGATTATTTTGAAAAAACAGGTAATCTGATATCGCCAACAAATTTGAAAGTTATCAATGGACAAATAAAACAGATTGACTTAGTAGATAAAAGGATATTTGCAAATCACGAAGAGAACATTATCAAGTCGTACATTGAACATTACAATGCATCTTCTAAAACAAAAATCAAATTTACAAATCAAACATCTTTGAATTTTGGACGATTTCTATTCAATGATACATACCCTCATCACAAACAATCAAAAATGAACCCAATGGTATACAAACATTTGCAAGTCAATGCTGGTATTGTTGAAAAGTATGATATTTCGCAAGACATAACAAAAACGATAGGAATTGATATTAACAAATGTAGAACATCCTGTATGCGTGATAATATTCTGGGAAAGTACAAACGTTTTAATGTGATCGACAGTGTTGAACCATTTGTGAAATGCGAAAATTTGAAAGAAGGATTTTATTACATACTTACAAGGAACCGATTGCCAGCAAGAGGTAACGGATGGTATACGAATGGATTCTTAGAATATCTTACCAAAGAAAATATCGATTATGAAATCAAATATCAGCTATTATCATCAAACACATATGAAGAGGATTATTTATTAGAATTTTTTGAACGAGTAATAGAGTATCCAGAATTTAAATTTATGAGTAATGGTACAATTGGATCAATGGCGATGAGTAAGAAAACAACTAGCAAGATATTCTTTGAAAGTAATTTTGATACAGCGTGTTATTACTTTTGGAAATTGGATGAATCAAACACAACAAATGTAACACAAACTAAAAATGGACATAAATCAAAAACAAAAAACAAAGATGGACTTACTACAAACGAAGTCTACATTAATCCAATCTACACAAGACATGAAAACGAGGACGATACAATCTATCAAATCGAAAACAGAACAACTTACCAAATGATTGATAATGACATTCCGATCTACAATCAAATTTTGGAAAATGAATATATCAAGAATTATGAACTGTACAAAAAAGTTGGTGGTCAGCTGTTGGCAATCAAAACAGACAATATCATTGTTGAAAATCCAGAACACGAAATAGAATTAGACGATACAGTAATTGGTGGATACAAGAAGGGTGACATCCAACGAGTTACACATATTAGTCAAAAGATAAACAAGGAGTTAGCGTTATCATTCGATGATTGGAAACAATCAAAAGAGGATGATTTTGAGAACTTCGATGATATCGTTAAACAAGTCTTGGATAAGAATGAGTCATTTATGGTTAATGGATCGGGAGGATTTGGTAAAAGCTATTTATTGAAGATGTTCAAAAATGAACTTGATAAACGAAACATGAAATCAGCAATTCTCGCACCAACAAACAAAGCAGCCTTGAACATTGGAGGAACGACAATCCACAAGTTTTTAGGAATTGGGCACGACAGTAAAATATGTTCTAAAATGCTAAAAAAGTTGAAGAGTATGGATTATGTGCTACTGGATGAAATCAGTATGGTTGGATTCACACTACTTGGGTTTTTACAACTGGCAAAACAACAATGTCCTAATTTGAAATACATCTTTTTCGGGGACTTCAAGCAACTACCTCCAGTATGCGAGGAAAATTATGATTACGAAACTTGTTATTTGATGAAATACCTGTGTGACCACAATCGAATTGAAATGACTATTAACAAACGATCTGATACAACAATGACATCCATAAGTCAACACGCATACGACACAGGAGAAGTCAATAAACACGTATTTGGAAATTTCAATATCTGGAAATCAAAAAGACATTTATGTTTTACAAACAAGAAAAGGAAAGAAATCAATGATATCATTATGAATGGTCGACCAGGTGATTGTTTGGATATAGAATGTACAGACCAAGATTTGAAAGCGAACGTGTATGCTCAATCTGTCAAGATTAGAAAGAATACACCGATAATGTCGTGCAAGAATATGAAAAAACTCGGTATCTTCAATAACCAAGAGTTCAAGGTAATTGATTGGGACGATGAAAATATTATAGTTATCAACATAGATACAGATGAAGAACATACAATTTTGGTCAAAGATTTTCACAAAGAATATGTAGTATCTTATGCGATGACAGTTCACAAATCACAAGGACAAACATTTGACTTCTTGTTTTGTATTTGGGAATTAGAAAAAATGACAAATAGAATGTTATACACAGCATTGACAAGAACAACGAACAAAGATTACATTGTATTTGGAGATTCGCAAAACGAAAAAGTTGATGTGGAGTATCAAGATACATTTATCAATAACAAAATAAATGGTTACAAAGTACAAGATGAAAAGAAACACAGGACATGTGATCTAAGTACTGAAGATGTAAAAAATATCATAGAATCTGGAAACAATATCTGTTTTGCTTGCGGATGTCAATTACATCAAGGAATTTTGACATTGGACAGAATTGATAATGATAGAGGACATACTAAAAATAATTGCAGATTAGCTTGTTGGATCTGCAATATCAAAAAAGTAAAATACGAATAAGAATTTTAGGAATTAGGACTTTAGGACTTTAGGGAAACCAAACCTGCGATGCGAAACGCGATTACCTCGGGCGAAACGAAACGAAACGGAATCGGAATTGTTGCTTTTAAGTATAATATTTGAAATGCTCACCAAATTTTAGTCAAGATTCATCTATCAAAAATGAATTTTGAGTATCATATGAGAAAGTTACAGTATATGTACGCTTGATGTACGCTTGATGTACGGGTCATGCACTGTCATAGGGTGTTACATTCATACTTTCCATATTCTTGAAATAAAAAAGAACATATATAACCACTGTAACCGTATATGACCTGTACGCCGACTGTTCGTCTACTAACACTCTTCTTGTCTTCTTGTTGCATTCTTGTTGCCTTCTCATTGTCTGTATGACATCTGTATGACATCTGTATGACAAACATATGACACGAAAAAAATATTTTTGAGATTTTTTCACCAAAATTTTATTTTTTCCAAATTTTCTAATTTTTCGATATCACCGAAAATTTTTAGGGTTTAAGCTTTATTTTGAAAGTTATCGAGGATTTTTCATTTTCGTAACTTTTTTCGATCATCTTTTAGGTAAAGTTTAAATCTCATTGAACCGTAAATTTTGACTAAAAAATGTCGATACTTCCGATGTGCTCGGTCCTTGATATTATCCATAAATACCGTATGTTCACATAGTATAGATTGGTATACAATAAAAAATATGCGAAAATTGATGAAAATCGATAAAAGTCGTAAGGGTATGACCAGAGAAATTATGCCAAAAAGCTTTGGGGAAACTCCTTCATTTTTTTTAATAAATTAAAACGAAACGAAACGGAATGACAGGAATTTTTTTCATTTTCGTAACTTTTTTCGAACAATTTTTAGTTAATGTTTAAATCACATTGAACCGTAAATTTTAACTAAATTTTGATACAGACTTTTAGAATGGAAAACTCTGACGAGTTTTCCGTAAGGACGCTCGCACATCTTCGATGTGCTCGGTCCTTGATATGAATATTTTTGCTTATTAAAGTAAATGTCAATGATTTATAAAGCACGTCGGCAATCAAACCCACCCACGATGTTCGGGGTTCCTAGATATCAAAGAAGAACACTTATACACGAAGATGAGTTTTCTATTGAAGTCATTCCTGAAAATATTAGTACGAATTCGGTAGTTATCAATTTAAATGATTTTGAAGATTTCGAAACAAATGATTTATCCAAATATAAGATCGATGTACAATTGATTGAAATATAATCTAAGTATATTGTAAATAGATGTCTTTAACAATCAATAATATAACGAATTCGAATTTTTCATTTACAGGTAGTTTAACAAATTGGTTACCCGAACCATTCCATTTGAACAATACATACCCGTTGTATTATACACAATCCGCAGCGAATAATGCAAGTCCTATGAATTCAAGCCATACACATACAATAAATGGTATTGATTATTTTATGCCAAATTCAGACGGTTCTTTTACATTGTATCATAATAATTATAATGCAGGTAGTTCGACATATAAGCTTCGTAGTACTATCACCAACGATTTGACTCAACAAGTTGTTATTAAAGAATTGATATTTGAATATCCCACATTATATATTTCAAATATGGACGTCTCATATAATTTCTCACCAGGTATTCCTGGTTATACTACGGATGGTTATACGATTGCATCAACTGTAAATTCAATCGTTATAAACAAACCAAATAAATTATATACATTACGAATAAATTTATCAATAAGTAATGTTACATTTACTTTGTATAATGAATTAAATACTAATACGCAAGTGCCTTTTTTGTTCGAGGTCCAACATCAAGATTTCCAACAAGGTAATACTTATCAAATATCGTATATATTTATTAACAATTCAAATACAAATGATATATTCACATACATCGCATTTTTTACGATAACTTGAAAAAAAAAATATATCATTATAGTATACAAATGACTTCATTAACCTTTCAAAATATTACAAATACAACTGATTTCAACACAATTAGTGGAACTGTTACGGGGCTTTCCCCAAATACGTCTTATAAGTTGAGATCTACGATTACGAATGTTTATACAAATGAAATGACAAATAGAATGTTATACACAGCATTGACAAGAACAACGAACAAAGATTACATTGTATTTGGAGATTCAAAAAATGAAAAGGTTGATGTGGATTATCAAGATACATTTATCAATAACAAAATAAATGGTTACAAATTGCAAGATGACAAAAAAAACAGAGAATGTGATCTAAGAACCGAAGATGTAAAAAATATCATAGAATCAGGGAAGAATAACTGTTTTGCGTGTGGACGTCAATTACATCAAGGAATTTTTACATTGGACCGAATTGATAATGATAGAGGACATACAAAAAACAATTGTAGATTAGCTTGTTGGTTGTGCAATATCAAAAAAGTAAAATACGAATAAGAATTTTAGGAATTAGGACTTTAGGAACTTAGTTAGGGAAACCAAACCAAACCCTACCTGCGATACGATGCGAAACGCGATTACCTCGGGCGAAACGAAACGAAACGTTCTTTGTTGATAGCTTGGAATACCAAACATGGTAGGAGGATTTGATTGCCGACGTGCTTTATAAATCATTGACATTTACTTTAATACAATATTTTATTTGGCAAACTATGGATATGTTTGGTATCAAAATACCAGTGTTTCTTTGTAGTAAAATCCAAATTAGCGAGTCCTGAAATTGGGTCATACACATTCAATTCTTCTTCGTGTTTCGCACAAGTTGAAAACATACAGCCTATATTATATTTCAATTGACTTGCGATATCAACGTTACCAAACCCATGTCCTGTGTTAATACTGTATGAGTCCACATTATTTTTCTTCGCTATTGCTAAAGCTGTCGTAGAACCGAGAGAATGCCCAACTAATAGATGTTTTGAATCGTTGTATTTGTCTTTCACTTGTTGAAAATGTTTGTTGTACTCTTCAATTCTGTTCGAACTATTGAAATTTCCTAATAAAATATCAAGATCACTTTTCAAATCAACAACAGCATCTTTCATCGTTCCTTGGAGTTGAGTTCCTCTATACGAAGTAATTGTATGGTTCGATACAGGGTTATGGAAAACTTTGATATATCTGTTTGATAATGCACGGTCATACTTGTATCCCGTTGGTATCAGATTTGGATTGTTTGTGTAAGCGAATTTAGAAGCTAATCGTGCAACAAATGATTTTTCTTGTTTTGTTTCAGGTGGTTTATCTATAACAGGCTGTTTTTCTTCGTCGTCTTCATCAAATATAGGCTCTTCTACGTCCTCCGTATAATGACCTCCATCCATCGCTTCATTTAAAAGCCATTCGGGTAATGGTTCGTCGTCTTGCGAGTCTTCTTGTGTTGGAGTTTCAACATCGTCGTTTTGTTGTTGTGCCCTTTTACCTTTTCGTTTTCCGTAATTACTTGGGTGATGCATTGGTACATCGTGCAGATGTGGGTTCACATTAGAGTCAGTCAATTGTCTTTCAGGAGGTGGGGTATACACATCCATTCCAGTACTCGCAAAAGTTGATTCATCGGGTAACATTGTGTTTCTTCGTCTTGAAGCCATTCTTATATATATATAATATTGCAATATAATAAATATGAAAACTCTCATCGTAAATGATATGAAAATCGAGATACCAAAAGGAAACTCGTGCCCTATAAAGACATCAAAAAATATGTTGAATCCGATGCAAAACTTGGTATGTATTGGTAAAAGAAATTCAGGTAAATCGACAGCTATCTGCAATTACTTTAGAATGTTGAAAAAGGAAGATAAAGCGATTCAAGCACAAACATTGGATGGTAGGGCAAAATCTTTCAATGCTACAAACAAAACCGTTCAAGAACGAACTTTAACAT
Source organism: Cymbomonas tetramitiformis (assembly GCA_001247695.2). Classification (NCBI taxonomy): domain Eukaryota; kingdom Viridiplantae; phylum Chlorophyta; class Pyramimonadophyceae; order Pyramimonadales; family Pyramimonadaceae; genus Cymbomonas; species Cymbomonas tetramitiformis. The sequence continues at coordinate 163,202 of LGRX02002267.1, forward strand.
CATTGCAACCTGGTAGAGAATCTCAACCTTATTTGTTAGTATCTTCATCAGCTTTAGGGACGAATTCAAGACAAACTCACAACAATCAAACAAATACTATAGGAACGCTTCATAGTGAACGATTTTGCACAATACCTATAGACGTGAATCGATATTCTTGGATACATTTTAATGCAAATCAAAGCGAGTATGAATGGCACGACCTAGAGGGTACCCTTTCAAGTTTTGATATAAAATTAGAAGATTCAAATGGAAATGCTTTTCAAGATCAAACTCACGATGATTGGAGTGCAATGATTATTATCGAAACACACGAACCCAAAAATGAAGTCCAAGAAAAAAATAATCTACTTTTCAATAAACAAGGTTATAGGTTTGCACATCCTTGTTAAAAAAATAATATATTCATATAATATATAAAACAATATGTCTGGTATTCCAAAAAGTTTAATTCCCAATCAAAAAGTCAAATCGATTCCTCTTAAGAAGAAAATTATCGAACTTTTACCTGCGAATAGTTCGGCAGCAACTCAATACTCACCGACATCAAACTCTAGAATCATTTTTAATGTGCCTGCTTACGAAAATTGCAGTCTTGATATGTCTCAAACATTTCTTAGATTTCTCGCAGCTTCTTCAAGTGCAAACAACCTCTTTAAAGACGGTATTCCAGTTTTCAATCGAGTTTTGATTAAATCAGGAAACGGTTCGGTGATCGAAGACATTACAGATTTCCATCTTCTTGAACGTGTTTTCAATCTTTTGAAAGACACTACATCAAAATCGGTCGACGATACTTTAGAGGGATATTATGATTCAAAAGTAGACTCGACGGCACTTACTACTACAGAAGTGGGAACTTTACAACACGCTGGTCGAACGTATATCAAACGATTGGCTTCTGGTTTATTTTACAATGAGAATTCTCTACCTTTGCATTTGATGTCTGGCGGCGGAGGGTTTGCTTTGTCAATTGAACTTTACCTTAACTCCGCTATTGAAGCTATGAAAGAAACGGCAACTACTGGTACTGCGATGGGTTATGCACTCTCAAACGTTATTATGCAACTCTGTGTAACCGAACTTGAAAGTGATGTATGCCAAAAATATGATGAAGCTCTATGCTCTGGGCAAGCCTTGAAAATTCCCTTTTCTACTGTCCGATCGCACGTGTCATCCTTACAAGTCGGTGGAGGGTCGAGTAATCATAATTTATTCGTCAGTGAATCTGTGCACGACCTTCAAAAAGTCTTTACGATTCTTCGCGATAGTACTCAAGCTTCTACAGCCGACGTGAATGACATTGTTTTACTTGGTGGCTCTGAATCTACTTCTGTAAAATTAAATTCGTATCAATATCGTTATAGCACCAATTCATTCCCAGCTCAACGAGTAGATATTTCTGGAGGATCGACTCAAGCTTTGATAAACGTGTTCGACAGTTTGTATATGGTCAAATCTGGGACCCCTTTTCTGGCGACGAGTAGAGCTGCTGCTCTTGTGCCGCGATACGAAAAAGATTCATTTATGCTTGTACAATCGTTCGAAGGATCTGGCGATAATAGATTAATTTCGGGGATGAACACCTCTTCAACTTTTTGAGCATTTTAGAACATATTTTACTGTCGTGTCCAATTCCTAAAAACTTGTGAATTGTTGTTCCTCCAATGTTCAAGGCTGCTTTGTTTGTTGGTGCGAGAATTGCTGATTTCATGTTTCGTTTATCAAGTTCATTTTTGAACATCTTCAATAAATAGCTTTTACCAAATCCTCCCGATATTCGATTATATCGTATTAAATATAAGCTTCGTAGTACTATCACCAACGATTTGACTCAACAAGTTGTTATTAAAGAATTGATATTTGAATATCCCACATTATATATTTCAAATATGGACGTCTCATATAATTTCTCACCAGGTATTCCTGGTTATACTACGGATGGTTATACGATTGCATCAACTGTAAATTCAATCGTTATAAACAAACCAAATAAATTATATACATTACGAATAAATTTATCAATAAGTAATGTTACATTTACTTTGTATAATGAATTAAATACTAATACGCAAGTGCCTTTTTTGTTCGAGGTCCAACATCAAGATTTCCAACAAGGTAATACTTATCAAATATCGTATATATTTATTAACAATTCAAATACAAATGATATATTCACATACATCGCATTTTTTACGATAACTTGAAAAAAAAAAATATATCATTACAGTATACAAATGACTTCATTAACCTTTCAAAATATTACAAATACAACTGATTTCAACACAATTAGTGGAACTGTTACGGGGCTTTCCCCAAATACGTCTTATAAGTTGAGATCTACGATTACGAATGTTTATACAAATGAAACTATCGTTATTGACTCAACTGCTACATTTACTACCCAAAATTCGACCTCACAAGCTACATATTCGATAACACATGTCCAATCCCTTGATCACGGAAGTCTAATTTTCCAAGTTACAAAATCTTCGGGTTCCACGCAAGACGGGGACAATTTCGAAATGATTATAGAGGGAAATTCGTATGCGAGAAACTTGTCGACTGACGATGATACAAGCACATTCTACATTGAAATTCCATATGCTGGATTGACTTCTGGGCAGACATATTCTTTGACAATAGAGCTCAATGATACTGTTGTTCAAACGCAAGATTACACACATCAATTCGATAGCGTGGATTCTACATTTCTTCGCAATTCGTTGCAAGAACGTTATAACAAATTGGTTTTTAATTTTAGTGCATATTCGCAATCCGATATTAACAAAAATTATCAATTAAATCTTGCTTTAAAGAATGCCAACGGTGACCTCCAGAATTCAATTAACATTTCTCAAGGCAGTCTCGGTTCTAATTTCGAATTCACAGGTTTGTCATCTAGTACAGATTACATTGTTGAAAACGCAGTAACGGATTTGAGTCTGGAAACTACAGCTCAAATTACGAAAACAAAAATAAATTCGACGTTTAACATAACCACACCTGCAAGCCCAAATGCCGATTATACGATCGTCTATACATTGGACAGCCAAGATCAAGAACTGAAAATAATATTTTCCAATTTAGTTAGTTTATATGCGGGTGACACATTCCAAGTCAAATTGAAAGATGGTGTTGACGCAATACTTGTTAGTGAAGCCGAGATAACACTAACCCAAAATGATATAGATGCTGGGAATTTCAATATGGATATTTCAAGGAGTCATATTGCATCAAATTCAAACACGGATAACAAATTATTTTATTTTATCAACAATCAATATTACAATATCTACAAAGAAAATGTGACTTGGGATTATATCCCGATTGCAATACAAACGCAAAACGATACTATTAGTGGAACGACTTATTCATTTGATATTTCGGGTTTTACAAATCCTGGAGTGAACGCTGTATTTGATATCTTTGCGTTCCTTTTCGAAAAAGCTGAATATGATTCAAACCCGATGGTAAGCTCTTTAGATAGTTTACAATTTGCAGACATACCCAGCGATGGTACGATTCAAGGATCATTTTCTGGTTTAACACAAAATACCGAATATTATTTACAATTAGTAGCTCGAGATAAAACGTTTTTTAATACCTATTCTCAAACTAAAACTCAATCGATACTGTTTCATTCATTCACAACAATTTCGGTTTTTACTGTTGACCCATACATTTTGACAACGACAAATATAACTGCGACGACCGTGGGTGTCAGTTTGGATAATTTTGTATCGAGCGATACCGTAAACTCCCACACGATTGTTGTAGAAGCGATACCTGTTGTTTCGATACAACTACGAAGACACGCTGATTGGGGAGATTCAGCACATCAATGGTTTTACATATTAGACTCAGATGGGAATACGATACCACAGACTAATGAAGAATATGCTTACTTAATAGAAGATGGTGGAACAATCGTTGATGCAAATGGTAACACAAGAGTAATCTCATCTCACAGCTCACAAGGGCTAGCAGCAAATTACGCGACTAAAATATATTTCCAAACACCTATAACACACGATGTAGATTTTGTATCCAATGGAATTTATACATACACGGGACCGTGATGATAATAATAATAATATGTAAGTTTATAGTATATAAAAAATGGAAATTTGTGATATCATCTCACTTTGTAATGTTGCGATTTTATTGATTCACGCAATTGCATACAATATCCGAAGATCACGATGTACCGATATTGATTGTTTATGTATCAATTGTAAACGAGCTCTAATGTCAAAAGACGAAATGGAAAGTGACAACAAAGAAAATGTAGCTTTATAGTAAATGTACAAGATTACACAATATTCATATAACCAAGCTAAAAAGATGAATGTTACAATCAAACCGAGTACTGTCAAAAACAAAAAGATTGATGTATTCGATAAAGACAATAAAAAACTTGCATCAATTGGTGATATCAGATATAAAGACTACCCAACATACATTTTGGAAAAAGGTTTAGAATATGCAAATGAACGTCGAAGATTGTATAGAATTAGACACAAGAATGATTTAAATATAATTCAAAGTCCTGGTTATTTCGCAAATAAAATTCTATGGTAAATTATATAAAGAACAATGAACTCTATTGTTGGATACGCCATTTATCAAGAAAGAAAATGTTACGATTCATTCAAAAAAACAGACTTTTATAATAAAAACAAATCTAAAAACGCATTTTACGTTATAGAGATTCCAAAAGGTTGTGGAAATCCCTCAACGTACGTTAAACTCGGTAAAACACAAAATTCGTTACAACGACGTTTAAATGACTACTATGCAGCATATGGCAATTCCTTTTTTATACTATATATTAAAATCTTCACAAAAGCTCAAGTTGGCTCTTATTACTCGTTAAACGGTAAAGATCCTGTGAAATTGGTCAATAATTATGAAAGAGAAGTTATAAGCACTTTGAAACAAAACAATGTATCACCGATTCGAAACGATGAATATTTTGCAAAATATACAGATGTTCTAAACGCAGTAATTAAGACAGATGAACGACTTAAACCAAACCAGAATATGATTACCGAAGTTAAACAACGCTCTAATCAACGATTGAGGAGAAACCCGATCGATAACCCATTTTGGAAAGGTTTAAGCTAAAAAGAAAATGTGTATTAATATTAAAAATGATGTCGAAACATTCACGAAATGATATGAGAGAACTATACGCCCATCTTTTCAAATGTGTAAAAGGATATTTTCAATTTAACACCTTCTTTTATGTTATAAAAAGTATTGCTTGTTGTAAGAACACTTAAAGCAGACCTCCAACAATTTTGAATTGGAGGATTCAAGAAAACAGTAAAGTTTGACTTACTCTCGTGATCTTGTCGGTGAGTTGAATTGATATGAATATAATGTTTTGTCATCTTTTATACTATAATGTGAGAAATTTAATGTCAAAAGTTCAGGAGTATTATACCATTATCATTTTTACTAAATTTGGGTGTTCTTTTCAATGACACATGAGTTACTGGTTTTTCTAATACCATTGTTTCTGATATCGGTTCTTCTACCATTGGTTCTGATATCGGTTCTGATATCGGTTCTTCTACCATTGGTTCTTCTATCGGTTCTTCAGGTATTTCTTCTTTAACGGTTTCTTTTGATTTCTTGAGATTCTCTTTCCGTTCTATAGCTCGTTCTTTCCGTACCTGAGATGCTCGTTGTCTCGCTATCTTAAGCTGCTCGAGTTTAGCATCGCTCATTGTATATTTACGTTTTGATTTCAATGACTCTATAGTATTTATTTCAGTTGGATTTTCAACCATTTCAGTATTATTTTCAGTATTTTCAGAAATATTTTCCATTTTAATATAACCACAGAAATTAATTTTGATTTTCGTCTATAATAATAAATTCGTCAAAGTTTTTTCGGAATCGAGATGCGTGTTCCTTTTTTGGATGTAAATCAATTAACAAAAAACTATGCGGTTCTTTTGTGGCGTATTCGTATACCTTATAAAAGCTTTCTTCTTCGATCTCACCACCTACTGATTCAAAGCACTCTTTTAGCTCAGCTTTGTCTTTCATCGAAAACAATATTAATGTGGTACAGTTGTTTTTTACAGTTCGTGGGCAGCCTCCGTACTGGCTCTTATAATTCTGTATCGCTGTGAACACTTGGATTCCAAGGCTTCCGCCTTCTGAAAATGATGCAATATGTCTGTGTCGTGTGATAAGATTCAAGAATTTTTGACAACGAAATAATGGCGTCGATTGACAATCATCAATGAATAGATACATATTCGGTCTAATACCATTCCATTTGTGTGTTGGTTTTTCAAAGCCATCTGATGTCAAAAACTCAAGCATCAAATCAGGTTCGATATCGTCTATATATATGTTTCTGTTATTCAGTTTTGATTGTAACAAATTCCATCTTTTCAGGTCTTCGTGATATTTGATGTATAAATCTCTTTCTTCTTCACATTTTAAAATGATATCGTCTATAACGGTTTCTGGCGTGTCAGGTTGATATACGTCATCTTGATCGATATCCAAATTCTTCATCAATTTCTTGTTGGAATCAAATGTAGTACTGATTACAAAAATTCGCATCGCTTTATCTTCCTTTTTCAACATTCTAAAGTAATTGCAGATAGCTGTCGATTTACCTGAATTTCTTTTACCAATACATACCAAGTTTTGCATCGGATTCAACATATTTTTTGATGTCTTTATAGGGCACGAGTTTCCTTTTGGTATCTCGATTTTCATATCATTTACGATAAGAGTTTTCATATTTATTATATTGCAATATTATATATATATAAGAATGGCTTCAAGACGAAGAAACACAATGTTACCCGATGAATCAAATTTTGCGAGTACTGGAATGGATGTGTATACCCCACCAGCTGAAAGAAAATTAAATGACAATTCTAATGTGAACTCACATCTGCACGATGTACCAAGCTATCACCCAAGTAATTACGGAAAACGAAAAGATAAAAAGACAACACAACAACAAAACGACGATGTTGAAACTCCAACACAAGACGACGAAGAAGAGCCTATATTTGATGAAGACGACGAAGAAAAACAGCCTGTTATAGAAAAGGCACCTGAGACTCGTGAAGAAAAATCATTTGTTGCACGATTAGCTTCAAAATTCGCTTATAACAACGACCCAAATATGATACCCACAGGTTATAAGTACGATCGTGCATTATCGAATAGATATATCAAAGTTTTCCATAATCCTGTGTCAAATCATACCATCACAAGCTATCGCGGAACTCAACTCCAAGGAACGATGAAATGTACAGACCAAGATTTAAAATTAAACGTGTATGCTCAGTCTGTCAAAATCAGAAAAAATACACCGATAATGTCCTGCAAGAATATGAAAAAACTCGGTATCTTCAATAACCAAGAGTTCAAGGTAATTGATTGGGACGATGAAAATATTATAGTTATCAACATAGATACAGATGAAGAACATACAATTTTGGTCAAAGATTTTCACAAAGAATATGTAGTATCTTATGCGATGACAGTTCACAAATCACAAGGACAAACATTTGACTTCTTGTTTTGTATTTGGGAATTAGAAAAAATGACAAATAGAATGTTATACACAGCATTGACAAGAACAACGAACAAAGATTACATTGTATTTGGAGATTCGCAAAACGAAAAAGTTGATGTGGATTATCAAGATACATTTATCAATAACAAAATAAATGGTTACAAAGTACAAGATGAAAAGAAACACAGGACATGTGATCTAAGTACTGAAGATGTAAAAAATATCATAGAATCTGGAAACAATATCTGTTTTGCTTGTGGATGTGAATTACATCAAGGAATTTTGACATTGGACAGAATTGATAATGATAGAGGACACACAAAAAACAATTGCAGATTGGCTTGTTGGCTGTGCAATATCAAAAAAGTAAAATACGAATAAGAATTTTAGGAATTAGGACTTTAGGAACTTAGTTAGGGAAACCAAACCAAACCCTACCTGCGATGCGAAACGCGATTACCTCGGGCGAACGAAACGAAACGGAATCGGAATTGTTGCTTTTAAGTATAATATTTGAAATGCTCGCCGAATTCTAGTCAAGATTCATCTATCATAAATGGATTTTGAGTATGATATTGGATGCTTACGCCTTGCTTACGCCTTGAATACGGCTTACGGCTTGCTTACGCCTTGATTCCGCCTTGATTTCATTTCTCTACCTACTTTTTTCACCAAAAATTTATTTTGTCCAAATTTTCTAATTTTTCGAGATTTCTGGAAATTTTTAGGGTTTAAGCTTTATTTTGAAAGTTATCGAGGATTTTTCATTTTCGTAACTTTTTTCGATCATCTTTTAGGTAAAGTTTAAATCTCATTGAACCGTAAATTTTAATAAAAAAATGTTGATACTGGAAAGGAAAACTCTGACGAGTTTTCCGTAAGGACGCTCGCACATCTTCCGATGTGCTCGGTCCTTGATATTATCCATAAATACCGTATGTTCACGTAGTATATTTGGTATACAATAAAAAATATGCGAAAATTGATGAAAATCAACAAAAGTCGTAAGGGTATGACCAGAGAAATTATGCCAAAAAGCTTTGGGGAAACTCCTTCATTTTTTATCAAATACGGCGTTCACTCCAGGATTTGTGAAGCCTGAAATATCAAATGAGTAAGTCGTTCCACTAATAGTATCGTTTTGCGTTTGTATTGCAATCGGGATATAATCCCAAGTCACATTTTCTTTGTAGATATTGTAATATTGATTGTTGATAAAATAAAATAATTTGTTATCCGTGTTTGAATTTGATGCAATATGACTCCTTGAAATATCCATATTGAAATTCCCAGCATCTATATCATTTTGGGTGTGTGTATGATTAATCCTTTCTGGCTCACCCGATATTCCCTGATATTCCAAGGTAGTAGCCTTACAGATTCCATCAATTTTCATCAATTTTCATCAATTTTCATCAATTTTTCATATCTTTCACATATATGACCAATATTCTCACAAATAAGCAAAAATATTCATATCAAGGACCGAGCACATAAAAAAATGAGGGAGTTTCCCCAACGTCATTTGGCATAATTTCTCTGGTCATACCCTTACGACTTTTATCGATTTTCATCAATTTTCGCATATTTTTTATTGTATACCAATCTATACATACCAATATTCATATATAAGAGAGTTTCCCCCAAATCAAAACTTCAAACATTCAAAATGATCAACATCGTATATGCAAACTTGAGTTTCCCCCGAAAATCATCGATAACTTTCAAAATAATGCTTAAACCCTAAAAATTTTCGGTGATATCGAAAAATTAGACAATTTGATAAAAATAAAAATTTGGTGAAAAAATCTCAAAAATATTTTTTTGTAACGGTCACAGCTCTGCAACACCTCTGCAACACCTCTGCAACACCTTTGCAATACCTGTAACTTTCTCATATGATACTCAAAATTCATTTTTGATAGATGCATCTTGACTAAAATTTGGTGAGCATTTCAAATATTATACTTAAAAGCAACAATTCCGATTCCGTTTCGTTTCGTTTCGCCCGAGGTAATCGCGTTTCGCATCGCAGGTTTGGTTTCCCTAAAAGTCCTAAAACCCTAATTCCTAAAATTCTTATTCGTATTTTACTTTTTTGATATTGCACAACCAACAAGCTAATCTGCAATTGTTTTTTGTGTGTCCTCTATCATTATCAATTCTGTCCAATGTCAAAATTCCTTGATGTAATTCACATCCACAAGCAAAACAGATATTGTTTCCAGATTCTATGATATTTTTTACATCTTCAGTACTTAGATCACATGTCCTGTGTTTCTTTTCATCTTGTACTTTGTAACCATTTATTTTGTTATTGATAAATGTATCTTGATAATCCACATCAACTTTTTCGTTTTGCGAATCTCCAAATACAATGTAATCTTTGTTCGTTGTTCTTGTCAATGCTGTGTATAACATTCTATTTGTCATTTTTTCTAATTCCCAAATACAAAACAAGAAGTCAAATGTTTGTCCTTGTGATTTGTGAACTGTCATCGCATAAGATACTACATATTCTTTGTGGAAATCTTTGACCAAAATTGTATGTTCTTCATCTGTATCTATGTTGATAACTGTAATATTTTCATCGTCCCAATCAATTACCTTGAACTCTTGGTTATTGAAGATACCGAGTTTTTTCATATTCTTGCACGACATTATCGGTGTATTCTTTCTAATCTTGACAGATTGAGCATACACGTTCGTTTTCAAATCTTGGTCTGTACATTCTATATCCAAAGAGTCACCTATTCGATTGTTCATAATGATATCATTGATTTCCTTTCTCTTTCTATTTGTGAAACACAAATGTCTTTTTGATTTCCAGATATTGAAATTTCCAAATACGTGTTTGTTGACTTCTCCTGTATCGAATGCGTGTTGACTGATTGTTGTCATTGTTGTATCAGACCGTTTGTTAATAGTCATTTCTATGCGATTGTGATCACACAGGTATTTCATCAAATAGCAAGTTTCATAATCATAATTTTCCTCGCAAACTGGTGGTAATTGTTTGAAGTCTCCAAAAAATATGTATTTCAAATTTGGACATTGCTGTTTTGCTAATTGCAGAAATCCAAGCAATGTGAATCCGACCATACTGATTTCATCCAGTAGCACATAATCCATACTCTTCAACTTTTTGAGCATTTTAGAACATATTTTACTGTCGTGTCCAATTCCTAAAAACTTGTGGATTGTTGTTCCTCCAATGTTAAGAGCAGCTTTGTTTGTCGGTGCAAGAATCGCTGATTTCATATTTCGTTTATCAAGTTCATTTTTGAACATCTTCAATAAATAGCTTTTCCCAAATCCTCCCGATCCATTGACCATAAATGATTCATTCTTATCTAATACCTGTTTAACGATATCATCGAAGTTCTCAAAATCATCCTCTTTTGATTGTTTCCAGTCATCAAATGATAACTGTAATTCCTTGTTGATCTTTTGACTAATGTGTGTAATTCTTTGAATATCGCCTTCCTTGTATCCACCAATTACTGTATCGTCTAATTCTACTTCGTGTTCTGGGTTTTCAACAATGATGTTGTCTGTTTTGATTGCTAATAACCGACCACCAACTTTCTTGTACAGTTCATAATTCTTGATATATTCATTTTCTAAAATTTGATTGTAAATAGGAATATCATTATCAATCATTTGGTAAGTTGTTCTGTTTTCAATTTGATAGATTGTATCGTCCTCATTTTCATGTCGGGTATAGATTGGATTAATGTAGACTTCGTTTGTAGTAAGTCCATCTTTTTTTTTGTTTTAGATTTATGTCCATTTTTTGTTTGTGTCACACTTGTATTCGATTCATCCAATTTCCAAAAGTAATAACACGCTGTATCGAAATTGCTTTCAAAAAATATCTTGCTAGTTGTTTTCTTACTCATCGCCATTGATCCAATTGTACCATTACTCATAAATTTAAATTCTGGATACTCTATTACTCGTTCAAAAAATTCTAATAAATAATCTTCATCATATGTGTTTGATGCTAATAGCTGATATTTGATTTCATAATCGATATTTTCTTTGGTAAGATATTCTAAGAATCCATTTGTATACCACCCATTTCCACGAGCTGGTAATCGATTCCTTGTAAGTATATAATAAAATCCTTCTTTCAATTGTTCGCATTCCACAAATGGCTCAATACTGTCAATTACATTGAAACGTTTGTACTTTCCTAATACATTGTCACGCATACAAGACGTTCTACATTTGTTAATATCGATTCCTATCGTTTTCGTTATGTCTTGCGAAATATCATACTTTTCAACAATACCAGCATTGATTTGCAAATGTTTGTATACCATTGGGTTCATTCTTGATTGTTTGTGATGAGGGTATGTATCATTGAATAGAAACCTTCCAAAATTCAAAGATGTTTGATTTGTAAATTTGATTTTTGTTTTAGAAGATGCATTGTAATGTTCAATGTACGACTTGATAATGTTCTCTTCGTGATTTGCAAATATCCTTTTATCTACTAAGTCAATCTGTTTAATTTGTCCGTTGATAACTTTCAAATTTGTTGGCGATATCAATTTACCTGTTTTTTCAAAATACTCTATGAATTCATCCAATAGATTTGTATTATGAATAATGGTGTCGTTATCTGTGATTTCCAAATTTTCTTTTTTTAATGATTCTTTTCTTATACAGTTAGAACCGACATTTTCTCTTGTACAAGCATTTAAATGGTGCATAAATTCTTTCCCTTCACACAAATACATATGATTATTTGCGACGATATACGCCAACGCATCCAATTTTTTGTTTCTCTTCTCAGGATAATATGTATCGAAAATTCGTTCATTAATATCCAATGCGTACATCGGAATTCCATGTAAACGACAAAAATTCTTGATATTGTATGTATTAAATCCTTGATGAATATCAGAAAAGTCATCTGTCATTTGATTTGCGATATCTTCTAATGTCAACTTCAATGGTCGATAACATCTATCTGTACAATATTTGTGATACAATGCTTCTGGAACACAACACATAGAACCCGTGTCTTTGAAATTCGTTGAAATGTTTTTACTTTCGATATCAAATTTACAATTGAACATTTTTACATCTTTCAAATCTGAAATTTTTTTATTTACTTTTTGAGATGAATGGCTTACTATTTCAATAATATTGTATTCATTATCGATTGGAATATGGTTGTACAGTCCAAGTTCATTATTTGTTACGACGTCATTGGGATTCAGTGTAACACTAATGATTTCTTCATAAATAACAATGTTCTCCTCTACCTCTCTTTCTCTGTTAATTATATTGGAGATGCAGTATATATTTTGTCCTTGAAATTCATCTTCAATTAATGTTACTTTGTAACGTTGTGATTCGTCAGAAAATTGATGAAATACGATATTATTGTCAACTTGAAACAATTCATTTGATGTAAATATGTTTGTTTTGTTATCAATCAATTTTAGCTCGATGGAACCATCTTTTTTAGTAACGATATTGTAAATATTGAAAGTTATTGAATTCGTATAAACTTCCTTGACATTTTTAACTAATTTTCCATTTTGAATAATGAAATCGTTGTATTTCTTGACAAGTCTACCAGATTTAGATCGATTATCCAAGGCTTTACTACGTTTGATAAACTTGTTGTTTTTAGTATCAAATAGATAATCAAAATTAGTATTTGGTAATTTTACATCGGGATTGCTTTTTACAATCTTGGTAAATGCAGATTGAATATTTCCTTTCTTGTTGAAGATAGGTCTATACCGTTTATTTGTTTTGAAATATAGTTTATCGTTGATAGTTTTGTATTCCATCTTTGTTATATTAGCGGACACTTTAATTTCAGTCGAGTTTTTCATTTTATAATATATACAGAAATTATTTCCTTAAAGTGTTTTTTGTATATATCATATTTCTATTTTTATGTTTTTTTGAATCCGCCCTATAATATTTCTGAAATTTTCAAATTTGAGACTGCACTTTAATGATACAGTTTACAATTATGTTAAATCGTTCTTTGAGAATTACTTTTTTGTCATAATCATTTTCATATTGTTTTACAAGGTGATCGTACAAGGGTTTGATATCTGTTGCTTTTAAATCGTGTCTAATTACAGATGCTCTTAAAACTTTACTATTTAGTTCTAACTTCTCAAGTCGCTTCATAAATTGCGATTTCAATTGTTTGTTTTTGACTGCTTCGTTTTGATAAGATTTATTTCTCTGTTCTCTATTGTATTCGGGTGATTTTACAAATTTTAGGATTCTTCCAGTTTCGTTATCAATAATTTTCGTGTAAATTTGAGAACCATAATCAATGACGGATGAGTTCATGATCTATAATATACAATATTTATTTGTTTAAATAGTTTTTTCTGTATAATACAATTCATTCGTAATTCACAAGAGATACACTCCCGCCAGGATTGATGACAAGGTTGTAACCCGATTCCACAAAAGTGTGGGCTTGAAGGCTCACGGTATTTGCAGTAGTATTGTGAAGTGTCAAATCAAGCTGAATAGGACTCCCGCTCGAAGAAGTGTTAATACCCGAAATTAATCTATTATCGCCAGATCCTTCGAACGATTGTACAAGCATAAATGAATCTTTTTCGTATCGTGGTACAAGATCAGCAGCTCTACTCGTAGCGAGGAAGGGCGAACCGCTTTTTACCATATACAAACTGTCGAGTACGTTCATCAAAGCTTGAGTAGAACCTCCCGATAAATCCGCTCTTTGGGCAGGGAAATAATTGGTAGAATAACGATATTGATACGAATTTACTTTTACAGATGTAGATGCAGAGCCGCCAAGTAAAACTATGTCATTCACGGTGGCTGTAGAAGCTTGTGTGCTGTTACGAAGAACTGTGAAAACCTTTTGAAGGTCGTGCACAGATTCACTGACGAATAAATTATGATTACTCGAAACGTCTCCACCCACGACTTGCAACGAAGATACGTGCGATCGGACAGTAGAAAAGGGAATTTTCAAGGCTTGCCCACTACACAATGCTTCATCATATTTTTGGCATACATCACTTTCAAGTTCGGTTACACAGAGTTGCATAATAACGTTTGAGAGTGCATAACTCATCGCAGTACCCCTCGTCGGCGTTTCTTTCATAGCTTCAATAGCGGAGTTAAGGTAAAGTTCAATTGACAAAGCAAACCCTCCGCCACCGCTCATAAGGTGAAGGGGAAGAGAATTCTCATTATAAAAAAGACCGCTCGCCAATCGTTTGATATACGTTCGACCAGCGTTTTGTAGTGTTGCAATATGAACAGTAGTACGGTTAGACGATTCGATTTTTTGATCGTAATAACCTTCTAAAACATCGTCCACAGATTTTGATGTAGTGTCTTTCAAAAGATTAAAAACTCGTTCTAGAAGATGGAAATCAGTAATATCTTCAATCACAGAACCGTTGCCTGATTTTATCAAAATTCGATTGAAAACTGGGATGCCATCCTTGAATAAATTATTTGCACTGGTCGATGTCGCCAAAAATCGCAAAAATGTTTGAGACATGTCTAAGGAACAATTTTCGTAAGCAGGCACATTAAAAATGATACGGCTATTTGATGTCGGCGAGTATTGAGTTGCTGCCGAACTATTTGCAGGTAAAAGTTCGATAATTTTCTTTTTAAGAGGAATACTCTTAACTTTTTGATTTGGAATTAGAGATTTTGGAATACCAGACATATTTGATTTATATATTATATGAATATATTATTTTTTTAACAAGGATGAGCCAAGCTATAACCATGTTTATTGAAAAGTAAATTATTTCTTTCTTGAACTTCATTTTTGGGTTCGTGTGTCTCTATAATAATCATTGCACTCCAGTCATCGTGAGTTTGATCTTGGAAAGCATTTCCATTTGAATCTTCTAATTTTATTTCGAAACTTGAAAGGGTTCCCTGTAAATCGTGCCATTCATACTGGCTTTGATTTGCATTAAAATGTATCCAAGAATATCGATTTACGTCTATAGGTATTGTACAAAATCGCTCGCTATGAAGCGTGCCTATAGTATTTGTTTGATTGTTGTGAGTTTGCCTTGAATTCGTCCCTAAAGTCGATGACGATACTATCAAATACGGTTGAGATTCTCTACCTGGTTGCAATGATGATAAAGTTCTTTCTTGAACGGTTTTGTTTGTAGCATTGAAAGATTTTGCCCTACCATCCAATGTTTGTGCTTGAACTATTGGGCTCAAAGTAACTTGAGAACTTGAAAATCCTAACATCGTCCATAATTGAGAGGATAACAACATCCAAAATTTATTGCCTGTCGATCCAGAGCCAATAATTGATATCGTGAAATCGTCATTTAATGATAATGTAAAGGTAGGTACGACTTCATTGCCAAATTGTCTTGAGTGGTTTTTATTTTGATTAATACTTGCAACATCATATACAGGATCTTCGTTCAATAATTCTTGAACTTTTAGAATAAGAGAATCTAAAGTATAATACCCTTCTGGGATGTAATTTGCGAAAGATTTGGTTTGAACATTTGTTACACCGCCCGTCGTTGTTGAATAGTATTCGGTCCAGGTAACGGCATCATTATCGTCTTGTCTAATATTAAAGAAAGTGTTCGCTATAGTAAACTTCGATAAACAAGCACGACTTACATTGTTAATTGGTGGATTCAAATGAATTGTCATTGAACTCTTGTTTTCGTGATCTTGTCTATGTACAGAATTGATATGTATATAATGTTTAGTCATCTTTTTATACTATAATGCAAGATTTTAAAAGTTTAGTATCATTATCCCACTATCATTTTTACTAAATTTGGGTGTTCTTTTCAATGACACATGAGTTACTGGTTTTTCTAATACCATTGTTTCTGATATCGGTTCTTCTACCATTGGTTCTGATATCGGTTCTGATATCGGTTCTTCTATCGGTTCTTCAGGTATTTCTTCTTTAACGGTTTCTTTTGATTTCTTGAGATTCTCTTTCCGTTCTATAGCTCGTTCTTTTCGTACCTGAGATGCTCTCTGTCTTGCTATTTTTAATTGTTCGAGTTTAGCGTCACTCATTGTATATTTACGTTTTGATTTCAAAGAGTCTATAGTATTTATTTCAGTATTATTTTCAATCATTTCAGCATTATTTTCAGTATTTTCAGAAATATTTTCCATTTTAATATAACCACAGAAAATTAATTTTGATTTTCGTCTATAATAATAAATTCATCAAAACATTTACGGAATTTCGAAGGATGTTCTTTTTTGGGGTGAAGGTCGATTAATAAGAAACTGTGTGGATCTTTCGTCGCGTAGTTGTATACCTTATAAAATGTTTCTTCGTCAATCTCACCTGCCACTGATTCAAAGCACTCTTTTAGCTCAGCTTTGTCTTTCATCGAAAACAAAATGAGACTTGTACAGTTGTTTTTTACAGTTCGTGGGCAGCCTCCGTACTGGCTCTTATAATTCTGTATACAGGTGAACACTTGAATTCCAAGGCTTCCGCCTTCTGAAAATGCGGCGATATGTCTGTGTCTTGTAATCAAATTCAAAAACTTTTGACAACGAAACAACGGTGTTGATTGACAATCATCGATAAATAGATACATATTCGGTCTTTCACCATTCCATTTGTGTGTAGGCTCCTCAAAGCCTTCTGGCGTCAAAAACTCAAGTAGTAGATCGGGTTCGATATCGTCTATATATATGTTTCTGTTATTCAGTTTGGATTGTAACAATTTCCATCTCTTCAAGTCTTCGTGATATTTGATATATAAATCCCTCTCCTGTTCACACTTGGAAATAATATCGTCAATAACCATATCAGCACAATCGGGTTGATAAACATCTTCTTCTTGAATCTCTAAATTCTTCATTAGCTTTTTATTAGAATCAAATGTGGTCGAGATTACAAATATCCTCATAGCCTTATCTTCTTTCTTCAACATTCTAAAGTAATTACAGATAGCTGTCGATTTACCGCTATTCCTTTTCCCAATACATACAAGGTTTTGCATTGGATTTAACATATTTCTACTTGTCTTTATAGGATACGAGATCTCTTTTGATATTTCGATTTTCATATCGCTCACGATAAGAGTTTTCATTTAATATTATTATATTGCAATATTATATATATAAGATCAAAATGACTTCAAGACGAAGAAATACTATGTTACCCAATGATTCAAATTTTGCGAGTACTGGAATGGATGTGTATACCCCACCAGCTGAAAGAAAATTAAATGACAATTCTAATGTGAACCCACATCTTCACGATGTACCAATGCATCACCCAAGTAATTACGGAAAACGAAAAGAAAAAAAGACACAACAACAAAACGACGACGAACCATTACCCGATTGGCTTTTAAATGAAGCGATGGATGGAGGTCATTATACACAAGAAGAAGACGATCCTATATTTGATGAAGACGTCGAAGAAAAACAGCCTGTTATAGAAAAGGCACCTGAGACTCGTGAAGAGAAATCATTTATTGCACGATTAACTTCTAAATTCGCTTATAACAACGACTCAAATATGATACCCACAGGTTATAAGTACGATCGTGCATTATCGAATAGATATGTCAAAAATTTTCATAACCCTGTATCGAATCATACCATTACGTCTTATAGAGGTACACAATTGAAAGGAACGGTGAAAGATGCTGTTGTTGATCTAAAAAGTGACCTTGATATTTTGTTAGGAAATTTCAATAGTTCGCAAAGAATTGAAGAGTACAATAAACATTTTCAACAAGTAAAAAACAAATACACAGATTCAAAACATCTATTAGTGGGGCATTCTCTCGGTTCGACGTCCGCTTTAGCAATAGCAAAGAAAAATAATGTGGACTCATACAGTATTAACACAGGACATGGATTCGGTAATCTTGATATCGCTAGTCAATTAAAATATAATATAGGCTGTATGTTTACAAGTTGTTCGAAACACGAAGAAGAATTGAATGTTTACGACCCGATTTCTGGACTCGCTAATTTGGATTTTACTACAAAGAAACACTGGTATTTTGATACCAAACATATCCATAGTTTGCCAAATAATATATTGTATTAAAGTAAATGACAATGATTTTCAAAGCACGACGTGTGAGTAATCCACCAACAATGTTCGGGGTTCCTAGATATCAAAGAAGAACGCTTATACATGAAAATGAGTTTTTTATTGAAGTCATTCCCGAAAATGTAAATATAAATTCTGTACTCATTAATCTAAATGATTTTGAAGATTTCGAAACAAACGACTTATCAAAATACAATGTTAATGTAGAATTGATTGTAATATAATCTAAGTATATTGTAAATAAATGTCTTTAACAATCAACAATATAACAAATTCGAATTTTTCATTTACAGGAAGTTTGACAAATTGGTTACCTGAGCCTTTTCACCTAAATCAAACATATCCATTATATTATACACAAGCTGCAGCCAACGATGTGAGTCCTATGAATTCAAGTCACACGCATACAATAAATGGTATTGATTATTTTATGCCTGATAGTGATGGAACGATAACATTGTATCATAATAATTATAATGCAGGTAGTTCGACATATAAGCTACGTAGTACTATCACCAACGATTTGAGTCAAGAAGTTGTTATTAAAGAATTACTATTTAAATACCCTAGTCCTCCAAATGCGAACTACGCCGTTGTAACATCACTCGAAGCCTTTAGTGAAATTATCAAAATTTTATTTACAAATACTGTGAGTTTGTACCCAGGCGATACATTTCAAATCAAATTAAAAAATACTTCGAACGACGAAACCCAGAGTGACACCAAAACGTTGTCACAGACTGATATTGATGATGGTTTCAATATGAACATCTCACGATCGTCTATTCTTAATGATTCATACGGAAATTCCTTGTTGTATTTTGTAAATGGACGACTAAGTATCACTAAGGAAAATGTAAATTGGTTTTATCATTATATCTTAATCCAATCACAAAATGAAACTATAAGCAGTTCAACCTATCAATTTGATATCACAATTTCCACAACGAACTCTATTGTTATCGATTTTAATGTGTATATATACCTAAAATCAGAATTCGATGTGTACCAAGGTCCTGTTTTAGATCAATATAATTTTTACAATAATACAGGTAGTGATACATACAATCTACAAGGAACATTTTCAAATTTACAACAAGATACATCATATTATTTACAAATTTTTGCAAGAGACGTATCTTTTTACAATATTTTTAATGAGAATAAGATTCAAATGATAATACTGCATCCGTTTAATACAACATTGTAATACATAAATCGATCAATTTTCACGATAACTTGAAGAAAAAAAAATATATCATTATAGTATACAAATGACTTCATTAACATTTCAAAATATTACAAATGCATCTGATTTCTCTACAATCGATGGAACTATTTCGGGATTATCCGCAAATACGAGTTATAAGTTAAGGTCTACGATTACGAATATCTTAACGGGTGAAATTGTGGTTATTGACTCAAATGCTACATTTACAACTTTGGATGTTTCTGGTTCAACCGCAACATACGCGATATCACATGTCCAATCATTAGACCACGGTAGTTTGATTTTCCAAGTAACGAAAAGTTCAGGCAGCACAACTGCAGGTGACATTTTTGAATTGATTTTAGAACAAAATACTTATATAAAAACATTGTCTGCTGACGATGACACAGCCACATTCTATATCGAAATTCCGTATTCAGGAATGACCGAAGGACAGCCGTTATGGCTGCGGGGTAAAATTCCTCGGGTATTACCGGTATTGGTAATACCGGTATTTTACCCGGTATTACCCGACCCCATTTCAAATTACCCGGTAATGTCGCACCTAGGAATCCTCATACTAGGTTTCGCGCCCAGGGACTTGCGGACGATCTTGTAACACAACTGGCATCTGGGTTCAACAGATACCGGCAGACGCCACGTATTGTTGAACCCAGACTGGCACCAATACGAGACGAATACGAATATGCGATCGTGTGTGGTGGCAATTTTGGCGTGCCTGATTGGTGTTTCTGGGCGGTTTTCATATCGCACACACCTAAAATGACATCGTGAATGGCAGCCGTCCTCGTGCTCGTCACAAACAAGAAGCATACATACAAGGTGGTAATGCGGTGGTTCAAGCCATAGTTTGAGGTGTTGCGCTGCAATGGCATCTACATCCACGGATGATCCTCCTGTGGCCATGGCCCAGCCGAATGATGACGAGGAAGAGCGGACCGAAATGTGGGAGGGACAAGCCGTGCCATTTCCAGTGTTCAAGGCCCTGTCGACTGCGTATCGTGGGCAACATATTGGACCTGAGGGGTTGAAGGTTCTGAACGTGTTCAATGACAAAGCCGTCTTTACGCGAAGCATCGGGACTCCCAATTTGAAGCACGTTAGGACTACGCTGACGTGCAAGTATGACCAGTCGTGGACAATTGATGCTGGTTACTGCCTAATAAACCCTGGTAAGCTTTTGCCGAAGGTCTTAGCCAACCCTGGCGTCCCTGATGAGGTTAAGCTCGAGATTTGCAAGAAGGCATATGCCAAGAGTGCTAAGGAATGGCTTGATGCATACGAGACTCGAAAGCGCAAGGCTGCTTCGTTAGATGAGGAGACCTTTCTGCACGCTGAAAGGGAGCTGATTGACGAATCCAACCCGGCAGCTCTCCGACGCTCGCAAAGGCAGTCAGTTTTGGATGCTCGCACAGTGGACACCATCGAAAAGAAGGAGGTGACTGTACTTAACTTCTTGCTCGCTACTTTCTTCCTAGCGTGTGCCATTCCTTGGGCTGTCGTCGAGAACCCTTTCTTCCGTGCTTTCATCAAGGCGTTGCGACCAGCCTATTATGACTTTTTGCCAAAGAGGGATCAGATGCGCACTACCATGTTGGACGAGGTGTATGAGGAAGCGCTGGAGAGCACTGCCGCCCGGTTGAAATCGAAGCCAGGTAAGAAAACTCCGGGCCTCGATGGAAAGACAAACATACGCGGGCGTGGGACTATCAACGTTACTGAGTGCAAACAGGGAATCAACACCTACGTGAAAACTGTGTATTGTGGTGCGCGTGAGCACTCTGGCCAACTGCACGCTGACATTGCAAAGGAGATCTTGGGTGATGGGCGACAACACGTTGCTGTTGTCGCTGATAATACTGGGAACATGAGGACTATGTTTCGCATATTATCTGGCTTGTACGCTTTCTTATTTATGATTGGCTGCGTTGTCCATGTGCTCGACTTATTGGTAGAGGATATCGCCAAGATATCCGAGATCAGCGGGGTTGTTGCTGACTATCATTTTATCATCACGTTCACCAAGCGCTACAGTCTGTTGTATGAGGCTTTCATGACAGAGCAAACCAAACGCTATGGGAAAAATACTATTTCACTGCGCCTATTTCCTTTAACGCGCTTTGCGTATGTTTATCTTATGTTATTTACTGCTTTGAGAAACTGGACGGTTTTGGCAGATCTCCCTGACTTGCCAGAGTACAAGCTGACGAAGCAGAAGTACGGCAGGCCAAACCGTAAGGGTTCTGTACCTGGCGACTTTGCCAGGTTCGAGAAACTCGTTGGCTCTCGCGATGTGAAGGCTGAGGGCAGTGCAGCTCTTGCGCTCCTGCAACCCCTTACGCTTACCCTCTCGTTTCTAGAGGGGGACTCAGTACCGCCTTCATACATCATCCCACTTTATGCGATGCTGTATCAGTGTTTTTCTCGTGAAGCTGAGAATACAGACGCTGTCTTGGCACTCGACACCCTTCAGGATGCAGCGAACTGCGTAAAATATCGGTGGTTGGGAAAAGGTCGAAAAGTCGGACTGCGTGCAGACTTCCACTGCTTATGCTTCATGTTGGATCCTTTTGTGCGTGCAGCTATTGTCGCAGTGTTTGGCAAGACTCAGCTCCGACGGTATGATGAGGCATTCACTGTCGAAAACGTCCAGGCAGCCATCTTGAACTGGAATGGCGGCAAAAACGACAGCAGGTATGCGCGGCTTTTAGCTGAGTATGAGAAGTATTCTGGCAGACTGGGAGATTATTCGTCTAAGTTGACTACTGCTGAGAATATTGTTCGCACCCGCCTTGCGAAAGATGTGTTGCCAACGATTACTGCTGAGGACAAAGAGAATAAGGCTATGCATTTATTGCGTGTTCTGCAGGGCCTTTGCAAGATCTCTTTGGCACCAACTTTCTGGGCCTCTATTGAGAACAGCTCGACTGCCACCCCTGACTGTATTCTTTTTTGCAAGATGGCAATCGAGTGCCACATGGTTGTGCCCCACGCTATTGGTGTAGAGCGCGTGAACAAGAATGCAGACATCGTACATTGTAAGCGTCGTGCGAGTATGGGCGAGATCACATCTGTGAAAGCTATTTACGCCTACAGCAATCTGTATCTCGAGTTTGAGGGTAAGCACACTTTCGACCGCTTCTGCGAGGAGGTCATGTCCAGAGAGGAGATAGAAAGTATGTACGACGGCTTCGAAGACGTCGTTGATGCCACAGCTCCTAACTTGCCTGCTGTTGACAACTTTGACTCGTCTGAGGACGAAGATGCTTCTGCTGATGAGGAGTATGGTGAAAGTTTGTTGGAGGATGATGAGGATGAATGGGAGGAAGAGCCACTCGAGGTCCCTGAGGGGTTTACAGCCCTACCTTTGCCAGTGGCTTTGTTGCAAGGCAAGGATCTGCAACACGTACACGTTCTCATGAAGTGGGAAGGTACAGGCTGGCAGGTGGGCAAAGTCGTGAAGTTTGATGCCAGACGTAAGAGGCATAATTACGATATTTTGTGGAATGAGGGTGTTCGTGGATCCATGCTATCACTCGATAAATATGTACAGGATATCTCGGATGAACACAGTACAGGGCAATGGTTGTACTTGCGCCGAGAGGTTTAGTAGTGTAATTTTCCGGATATGTAACTTTTAGCTCGTTTTTCGTTATGCGCGGCGGGTAATCGATATTACATTTTGCACAAGTAATCGATATTTCGAATGATGCGATTTAAGTATGCATCTGTTATCATCGGAAATGTTATTGTCGAATATGCATGTAATCTGATTGCAGTGTACTTATGTATACATATTTCGATATATGGATTTGGTCGTCAGTAAGTAACTCAAAACAGAAATACTGTGCCATTTTAACGTCTTCACGAATGCATATTGCATGTGGGACATTGTTATCATATACACTGTCAAATATATGCATTGTTACAATTGGATAATGACATGTTGTTGGCAATGTGATAATGATTTGCCACAGCCTGGAGTGGTAATACTCCGGTAATACCGCCTCGGGTAATACCGGTATTTTACCCGGTATTACCACACCCTGTTTTACATTACCCGGTAATAGCGCAGCCATAACAGCCGTATTCACTCTCAATTGTACTCAACAATACCTTTGTTCAAGAGCAAGATTATATCCAACAATTCGATACTGTAACTCCCCAATTTATTCAAGATACTGTAAGATATACTAATGCTTCATTCAATTTCGATACATATACAAAATCGGATGCAAATAAAACGTATCAATTAGATTTAGTTTTAAAAGACAATCCATACACACAAATTATAGACACGATAAACGTTCCAACCGATTCTATAGGAACAATTTACAACTTTACAAATCTTTCACCAGAAACAAGTTACAATATTGATGTTAAAGTAACTGACTTGTATCTTCAAAATCTATCAACGATTACAAAATTCACTGAACATACCGCATTCGAAATTACAACGCTTCCTACACCAAACGCCGATTATACGATCGTCTATACATTGGACAGTCAAGATCAAGAACTGAAAATAATATTTTCCAATTTAGTTAGTTTATATGCGGGTGACACATTCCAAGTCAAATTGAAAGATGGTGTTAACGCAATACTTGTTAGTGAAGCCGAGATAACACTAACCCAAAATGATATAGATGCTGGGAATTTCAATATGGATATTTCAAGGAGTCATATTGCATCAAATTCAAACACGGATAACAAATTATTTTATTTTATCAACAATCAATATTACAATATCTACAAAGAAAATGTGACTTGGGATTATATCCCGATTGCAATACAAACGCAAAACGATACTATTAGTGGAACGACTTACTCATTTGATATTTCAGGATTCACAAATCCTGGAGTGAACGCCGTATTTGATATTTTCGCGTTCCTTTTCGAAAAAGCTGAATATGATTCAAACCCAATGGTAAGCTCTTTAGATAGTTTACAATTTGCAGACATACCCAGCGATGGTACAATTCAAGGCTCATTTTCTGATTTAACACAAAATACCGAATATTATCTACAATTAGTAGCCCGTGATAAAACATTTTTTAATACCTATTCTCAAACTAAAACTCAATCAATACTGTTTCATCCATTCACAACAACTTCGGTTTTGACTATTGACCCATACATTTTGACAACGACGAATATAACGGCAACGACCGTGGACGTCAGTTTGGATAACTTTGTATCACAGTATACTGACCAACATACAATCCTTATCGAGACAGTTGAAGTAGCTGTACCTTATTTGTATTGGGAATTTACTGATGACACTCTTGATATCAATGATCAAAATCCGTGGAATTCTACAGGCGGCGGTTCTTTTAATACTGAAGGATTTATATGTAACCGAAATTCTCGTGTAGAAATGTCTAATGATTTAGAGACGGTAAAACAAAATTTGACAACAGACTCATTTACATATATGTTTTTTATGAAATCCTCGGCTCCACTTTTTGAGGCTCTCGTATTTACATCACCCACAACTACTTCAGTACCAAACGATGGATTCTGGATGTTATTTAATGATAATAGACTCTCAATCAGATTCCACAATGCAGCAAACGAATTTATCAATGATATAAATCAGCACGATATTTCTTCTCATAGCGACAGTGCTATTGATTTTGAGACAGTTATGACTCATTACGCTGTTGTTTTAAGCCCGACTGTTGTTAAACTTTATATAAACGGAGAATTGAGTCACACACAACCACACACGAACGGAATAACAGACAATGTCCTTGCATTCACTCAAGATTCAAAACTACGATACAACTCAAGCGGTTACGGATCTTATGGTGCTCAATCCCAATCGACGGTTAGAGATATGAGGTTCTACACTAGAGAACTATCCGCAAGTGACATATTAGATGTTTACAACACCCAAAGTTAAAATGTAAGTTTATAGTATATAAAAAATGGAAATTTGTGATATCATTTCACTTTGTAATGTTGCAATATTATTAATACACGCAATAGCTTACAATGTTCGAAGATCGAGATGCACGGATATTGATTGTTTGTGTATCAATTGTAAACGAAATTTGATGTCAAAGGACGAAATGGTATGTGATAATAAAGATAATGTAGCATTATAGTAAAAGTGATGTACAAGATTACACAATATTCATATAACCAAGCTAAAAAGTTGAATGTTACAATCAAACCGAGTACTGTCAAAAACAAAAAGGTTGATGTATTCGATAAAGACAATAAAAAACTTGCATCAATTGGTGACATTCGGTATAAGGATTATCCAACTTACATTTTGGAAAAAGGTATAGAATATGCAAATGAACGTCGAAGATTGTATAGAATTAGACACAAGAAAGATTTAAATATAATTCAAAGTCCTGGTTATTTCGCAAATAAAATTCTATGGTAAATTATATATATAATGAATTCTACGATCGGTTATGCAACATATGATGTACGTACACGTTATGATTCATTTGTACAAGAACAAAATAAAAACTCATTTTATAACAAAAACAAATCTAAAAACGCATTTTACGTTATAGAGATTCCAAAAGGTTGTGGAAATCCCTCAACGTACGTTAAACTCGGTAAAACACAAAATTCGTTACAACGACGTTTAAATGACTACTATGCAGCTTATGGTAATACTTTCTATGTATTGTATGTCAAAATATTTACAAAAGCTCAAGTTGGATCTTATTACTCGTTAAACGGTAAAGATCCTGTGAAATTGGTCAATAATTATGAAAGAGAAGTTATAAGCACTTTGAAACAAAACAATGTATCACCGATTCGAAACGATGAATATTTTGCAAAATACCAAGATGTTCTAAACGCAGTAATCAGAACAGATGAACGACTTAAACCAAACCAGAATATGATTACCGAAGTTAAACAACGCTCTAATAAACGATTGAGGAGAAACCCGATCGATAATCCATTTTGGAAAGGTTCAAGCTAAAAAGAAATAAAAAAATAATGATTATATATATATATATATTATAGACGATGGATGAATTGAAAGTATTAACATTTAAGAGTATGATTGACTTGCTTGAAGATTCACGATTTTATGAGTTGCTTATCGATGAACTTAACAAGAAAATTGATTTACCGTTTTTCAATGAAAAGACCGAACGCCAGATTTATGAAAGTTTGTATGTATGTATTTTAGAGACTTTGAAAAATAAAAATATCAATTGATAGTATATAATCAAATGTTCGGTAAAGATTGTGGCTGTGGTTGTAAATCGCGACCTTCACAAGGTCAAACTGGAAATCCTTTGAAACCGAAAGCTGTAGATAAATCTAAACCTGTGAAAAAGATCAAATTAAAATAAAGATCAAATTAAGATAAATTAAAACGAAACGAAACGGAATCGGAATTGTTGCTTTTAAGTATAATATTTGAAATGCTCACCAAATTTTAGTCAAGATGCATCTATCAAAAATGAATTTTGAGTATCATATGAGAAAGTTACAGGTATTGCAAAGGTGTTGCAGAGGTGTTGCAGAGGTGTTGCAGAGCTGTGACCGTTACAAAAAAATATTTTTGAGATTTTTTCACCAAATTTTTATTTTTATCAAATTGTCTAATTTTTCGATATCACCGAAAATTTTTAGGGTTTAAGCATTATTTTGAAAGTTATCGATGATTTTCGGGGGAAACTCAAGTTTGCATATACGATGTTGATCATTTTGAATGTTTGAAGTTTTGATTTGGGGGAAACTCTCTTATATATGAATATTGGTATGTATAGATTGGTATACAATAAAAAATATGCGAAAATTGATGAAAATCGATAAAAGTCGTAAGGGTATGACCAGAGAAATTATGCCAAATGACGTTGGGGAAACTCCCTCATTTTTTTTTTACGGAATCGGAATTGTTGCTTTTAAGTATAATATTTGAAATGCTCACCAAATTTTAGTCAAGATTCATCTATCAAAAATGAATTTTGAGTATCATATGAGAAAGTTGTGTATGACGCGATCAGGGCTCGCTCAGGGCTCGCTCAGGGCTCGCTCAGGGCTGGCTCAGGGCTCGGGCAGGCTGACCGTTACAAAAAAATATTTTTGAGATTTTTTCACCAAATTTTCATTTTTATCAAATTGTCTAATTTTTCGATATCACCGAAAATTTTTAGGGTTTAAGCATTATTTTGAAAGTTATCGATGATTTTTCATTTTCGTAACTTTTTTCGAACAATTTTTAGTTAATGTTTAAATCACATTGAACCGTAAATTTTAACTAAATTTTGATATTATCCATAAATACCGTATGTTCACATAGTATATTTGGTACGATTCAAGGATCATTTTCTGGTTTAACACAAAATACCGAATATTATTTACAATTAGTAGCTCGAGATAAAACGTTTTTTAATACCTATTCTCAAACTAAAACTCAATCGATACTGTTTCATTCATTCACAACAATTTCGGTTTTTACTGTTGACCCATACATTTTGACAACGACAAATATAACTGCGACGACCGTGGGTGTCAGTTTGGATAATTTTGTATCGAGCGATACCGTAAACTCCCACACGATTGTTGTAGAAGCGATACCTGTTGTTTCGATACAACTACGAAGACACGCTGATTGGGGAGATTCAGCACATCAATGGTTTTACATATTAGACTCAGATGGGAATACGATACCACAGACTAATGAAGAATATGCTTACTTAATAGAAGATGGTGGAACAATCGTTGATGCAAATGGTAACACAAGAGTAATCTCATCTCACAGCTCACAAGGGCTAGCAGCAAATTACGCGACTAAAATATATTTCCAAACACCTATAACACACGATGTAGATTTTGTATCCAATGGAATTTATACATACACGGGACCGTGATGATAATAATAATAATATGTAAGTTTATAGTATATAAAAAATGGAAATTTGTGATATCATCTCACTTTGTAATGTTGCGATTTTATTGATTCACGCAATTGCATACAATATCCGAAGATCACGATGTACCGATATTGATTGTTTATGTATCAATTGTAAACGAGCTCTAATGTCAAAAGACGAAATGGAAAGTGACAACAAAGAAAATGTAGCTTTATAGTAAATGTACAAGATTACACAATATTCATATAACCAAGCTAAAAAGATGAATGTTACAATCAAACCGAGTACTGTCAATGACAAATAGAATGTTATACACAGCATTGACAAGAACAACGAACAAAGATTACATTGTATTTGGAGATTCGCAAAACGAAAAGGTTGATATTGAGTATCAAGATACATTTATCAATAACAAAATAAATGGTTACAAAGTACAAGATGAAAAGAAACACAGGACATGTGATCTAAGTACTGAAGATGTAAAAAATATCATAGAATCTGGAAACAATATCTGTTTTGCTTGCGGATGTCAATTACATCAAGGAATTTTGACATTGGACAGAATTGATAATGATAGAGGACATACTAAAAATAATTGCAGATTAGCTTGTTGGATCTGCAATATCAAAAAAGTAAAATACGAATAAGAATTTTAGGAATTAGGACTTTAGGAACTTAGTTAGGGAAACCAAACCAAACCCTACCTGCGATGCGAAACGCGATTACCTCGGGCGAACGAAACGAAACGGAAGTATAATATTTGAAATGCTCACCAAATTTTAGTCAAGATTCATCTATCAAAAATGAATTTTGAGTATCATATGAGAAAGTTACTCAAAACCTGTCGTCCCCGACCAGAGTACTAATCTCGCCCTATTATAGTCGTACTCTGTATGACAGTGTGTACCAAGTAAGTAATGAGTAAGTAACAAGTAAGTAACTAGTAACTCTCAAGTAACTCTCAAGTAACTCTCAAGTAACTCTCAAGTAACTTTTGAGTAAAAAAAATATTTTTGAGATTTTTTCATAAAAATTTTATTTTTTAAAAATTTTCTAATTTTTCGATATCGCCGAAAATTTTTAGGGTTTAAGCATTATTTTGAAAGTTATCGAGGATTTTTCATTTTCGTAACTTTTTTCGAACAATTTCTAGTTAATGTTTAAATCACATTGAACCGTAAATTTTAACTAAATTTTGATATTATCCATAAATACCGTATGTTCACATAGTATATTTGGTATATAGAAAAAAATATGCGAAAATTGATGAAAATCAACAAAAGTCGTAAGGGTATGACCAGAGAAATTATGCCAAATGACGTTGGGGAAACTCCTTCATTTTTTTTTTTGGCGGCTCTGCATCTACATCTGTAAAAGTAAATTCGTATCAATATAGGTACAGTACCAATTCATTCCCAGCTCAACGAGTAGATATTTCTGGAGGATCGACTCAAGCTTTGATGAACGTACTCGACAGTTTGTATATGGTCAAATCTGGGACCCCTTTTCTGGCGACGAGTAGAGCTGCTGATCTTGTACCACGATACGAAAAAGATTCATTTATGCTTGTACAATCGTTCGAAGGTTCTGGCGATAATAGATTGATTAGTGTATGGATTATGTGCTACTGGATGAAATCAGTATGGTTGGATTCACACTACTTGGGTTTTTACAACTGGCAAAACAACAATGTCCTAATTTGAAATACATCTTTTTCGGGGACTTCAAGCAACTACCTCCAGTATGTGAAGAGAACTACGATTATGAAACTTGCTATTTGATGAAATACCTATGTGACCACAATCGAATTGAAATGACTATTAACAAACGGTCGGATACAACAATGACATCCATAAGTCAACACGCATTCGATACAGGAGAAGTCAACAAACACGTATTTGGAAACTTCAATATCTGGAAATCAAAAAGACATTTATGTTTTACAAACAAGAAAAGGAAAGAAATCAATGATATCATTATGAATGGTCGACCAGGTGATTGTTTGGATATAGAATGTACAGACCAAGATTTGAAAGCGAACGTGTATGCTCAATCTGTCAAGATTAGAAAGAATACACCGATAATGTCGTGCAAGAATATGAAAAAACTCGGTATCTTCAATAACCAAGAGTTCAAGGTAATTGATTGGGACGATGAAAATATTATAGTTATCAACATAGATACAGATGAAGAACATACAATTTTGGTCAAAGATTTTCACAAAGAATATGTAGTATCTTATGCGATGACAGTTCACAAATCACAAGGACAAACATTTGACTTCTTGTTTTGTATTTGGGAATTAGAAAAAATGACAAATAGAATGTTATACACAGCATTGACAAGAACAACGAACAAAGATTACATTGTATTTGGAGATTCGCAAAACGAAAAAGTTGATGTGGATTATCAAGATACATTTATCAATAACAAAATAAATGGTTACAAAGTACAAGATGAAAAGAAACACAGGACATGTGATCTAAGTACTGAAGATGTAAAAAATATCATAGAATCTGGAAACAATATCTGTTTTGCTTGTGGATGTGAATTACATCAAGGAATTTTGACATTGGACAGAATTGATAATGATAGAGGACACACAAAAAACAATTGCAGATTGGCTTGTTGGCTGTGCAATATCTATTCACATACATCGCATTTTTTACGATAACTTGAAGAAAAAAAATATATATCTTTATATTATACAAATGACTTCATTAACATTTCAAAATATTACAAATGCAACTGATTTCTCTACAATCGATGGAACTATTTCGGGATTATCCGCAAATACGAGTTATAAGTTAAGGTCTACGATTTTTTCTAATTCCCAAATACAAAACAAGAAGTCAAATGTTTGTCCTTGTGATTTGTGAACTGTCATCGCATAAGATACTACATATTCTTTGTGGAAATCTTTGATCGAAATGGTATATTCTTCATTTGTATCTGTGTTGATAACCATAATATTTTCATCGTCCCAATCAATTACCTTGAACTCTTGGTTATTGAAGATACCGAGTTTTTTCATATTCTTACAAGACATTATCGGTGTATTCTTTCTAATCTTGACAGATTGAGCGTGTCAGGTTGATATACGTCATCTTGATCGATATCCAAATTCTTCATCAATTTCTTGTTGGAATCAAATGTAGTACTGATTACAAAAATTCGCATCGCTTTATCTTCCTTTTTCAACATTCTAAAGTAATTGCAGATAGCTGTCGATTTACCTGAATTTCTTTTACCAATACATACCAAGTTTTGCATCGGATTCAACATATTTTTTGATGTCTTTATAGGACACGAGTTCCCTTTTGGTATTTCGATTTTCATATCGCTCACGATTAGAGTTTTCATATTTATTATATTGCAATATTATATATATAAGATCAAAATGGCTTCAAGACGAAGAAACACAATGTTACCCGATGAATCAACTTTTGCGAGTACTGGAATGGGTGTTTATACCCCACCAGCTGAAAGAAAATTAAATGACAATTCTAATGTGAACTCACATCTGCACGATGTACCAAGCTATCATCCAAGTAATTACGGAAAACGAAAAGATAAAAGATCACAACAACAAAACGACGATGTTGAAACTCCAACACAAGACGACGTAGAAGAGCCTATATTTGATGAAGACGACGAAGAAAAACAGCCTGTTTTAGATAAACCACCTGAAACAAAACAAGAAAAATCATTTGTTGCACGATTAGCTTCTAAATTCGCTTACACAAACAATCCAAATCTGATACCAACGGGATACAAGTATGACCGTGCATTATCAAACAGATATATCAAAGTTTTCCATAACCCTGTATCGAACCATACAATTACTTCGTATAGAGGAACTCAACTCCAAGGAACGATGAAAGATGCTGTTGTTGATTTGAAAAGTGATCTTGATATTTTATTAGGAAATTTCAATAGTTCGAACAGAATTGAAGAGTACAATAAACATTTTCAACAAGTGAAAGATAAATACAAAGATTCAAAACATCTATTAGTTGGGCATTCTCTTGGGTCGACATCCGCTTTAGCAGTCGCAATGAAAAATAATGTGGACTCATACAGTATGAACACTGGACATGGATTAGGTAATCTTGATATCGCAAGTCAATTGAAATATAATATAGGCTGTATGTTTACAAAATGTTCAAAACACGAAGAAGAGTTGAATGTTTACGATCCGATTAGTGGTTTAGGACATCTCGATTTTACTACAAAGAAACACTGGTATTTTGATACCAAACATATCCATAGTTTGCCAAATAAAATATTGTATTAAAGTAAATGTCAATGATTTATAAAGCACGTCGGCAATCAAACCCACCCACGATGTTCGGGGTTCCGAATTATCAAAGAAGAACACTTATACACGAAGATGAGTTTTCTATTGAAGTCATTCCTGAAAATATTAGTACGAATTCTGTAGTTATCAATTTAAATGATTTTGAAGATTTCGAAACAAACGACTTATCAAAATACAATGTTAATGTAGAATTGATTGAAATATAATCTAAGTATATTGTAAATAGATGTCTTTAACAATCAATAATATAACAAACTCAAATTTTTCATTTACAGGAAGTTTGACAAATTGGTTACCCGAACCATTCCATTTGAACAATACATACCCGTTGTATTATACACAATCCGCAGCTAATAATGCAAGTCCATTGAATTCAAGCCACACGCATACGATAAACGGTATTGACTATTATATGCCTGATAGTGATGGAACGATAACATTGTACCATAATAATTATAACGGTGGTATTAATACATAAAAGCTTCGTAGTACTATAACTAACGATTTGACTCAGGAAGTTGTTATTAAAGAATTGATATTTGAATACCCAAGTCCAAATGCGGATCATATCATTGTTACGAGCCTTGAAGCCTTTAATGAAATTATCAAAATTCTATTTACAAATACCACGATTTTGTACCCAGACGATACATTTCAAATCAAATTAAAAAATAATTCGAACGACGAAACCCAGAGTGACATCATAACATTGACGCAATCAGATCTTGTTAACGGTTTCAATATGAACATCTCAAGAGCTTCTATTATCAATGACGCATTCGGAAATTCCTTGTTGTACTATGTAAATGGGCGACTAAGCACCACCAAGGAAAATGTAAATTGGTATTATCATCCTATCTCAATTCAAACACAAAATGAAATTATAAGCAGTTCAACCTATCAATTTGATATCACAATTTCCACAACGGACTCTATTGTTATCGATTTTAATGTGTATCTATACCTAAAATCAGAATTCGATGCGAACCAAGGTCCTGTGTTAGATCAATATAATTTTTACAATAATACAGGTAGCGATACATACAATCTACAAGGAACATTTTCAAATTTACAACAAGGTACACCATATTATTTGCAAATTTTTGCAAGGGACGCATCATTTTACAACATCTTTAACGAGAATAAGATTCAAATGATAATACTGCATCCGTTTACTACAACATTGTAATACATATAGTTACACACGAACCTAAAAATGAAGTCCAAGAAAAAAATAATTTACTTTTCAATAAACAAGGTTATAGATTAGCACATCCGTGTTAGAAAAATAATATATTGATATAATATATAAATCAAATATGTCTGGTATTCCAAAATCTCTAATTCCAAATCAAAAAGTTAAGAGTATTCCTCTTAAAAAGAAAATTATCGAACTTTTACCTGCAAATTCAAGTGCAGCAACTCAATACTCACCGACATCAAATAGCCGTATCATTTTTAATATTCCAGCTTACGAAAATTGTTCCTTAGACATGTCTCAAACGTTCCTCCGATTTCTCGCAGACCGCTCGCCAATCGTTTGATATACGTACGACCCGCAGCTTGAAGAGTTCCGACATCGCTTGTGGCTAATGCAGTCGAGTCTATTTTAGAATCATAATAATTCTATATCCAAACAATCACCTTGTCGACCATTCATAATGATATCATTGATTTCTTTCCTTTTCTTATTTGTGAAACATAAATGTCTTTTTGATTTCCAGATATTGAAGTTTCCAAATACGTATTTGTTGACTTCTCCTGTATCAAATGCGTGTTGACTTATGGATGTCATTGTTGTATCCGACCGTTTGTTAATAGTCATTTCAATCCGATTGTGGTCACATAGGTATTTCATCAAATAGCAAGTTTCATAATCGTAGTTCTCTTCACATACTGGAGGTAGTTGCTTGAAGTCCCCGAAAAAGATGTATTTCAAATTAGGACATTGCTGTTTTGCTAATTGTAGAAATCCTAATAATGTGAATCCAACCATACTGATTTCATCCAGTAGCACATAATCCATACTCTTTAACTTTTTGAGCATTTTAGAACAAATTTTACTATCGTGTCCAATTCCTAAAAACTTGTGGATTGTTGTTCCTCCAATGTTCAAGGCAGCTTTGTTTGTCGGTGCAAGAATCGCTGATTTCATATTTCGTTTATCGAGTTCATTTTTGAACATTTTCAAGAGGTGTGATTTACCGAATCCGCCCGATCCATTTACCATAAATGACTCATTCTTATCCAAGACTGTGGACAATGTTGGGTTTTGCAGACTCTCAGAGGACTGTTAATCCTATACTCAATACGAATATCGTCAATGGTACTGCCAAGAGTTTTAATGCTTCAAACAAAACCGTTCAAGAACGAACTTTAACATCATTGCAGCCTGGGCGTGAATCTCAACCATATTTGATAGTATCGTCATCGACTTTAGGGACGAATTCAAGGCAAACTCACAACAATCAAACAAATACTATAGGCACGCTTCATAGCGACCGATTTTGCACAATACCTATAGACGTTAATCGATATTCTTGGATACATTTTAATGCAAATCAAAGCGAGTATGAATGGCACGATTTACAGACTTTTTTCACCAAAAATTTATTTTGTCCAAATTTTCTAATTTTTCGAGATTTCTGGAAATTTTTAGGGTTTAAGCTTTATTTTGAAAGTTATCGAGGATTTTTCATTTTCGTAACTTTTTTCGATCATCTTTTAGGTAAAGTTTAAATCTCATTGAACCGTAAATTTTAATAAAAAAATGTTGATACTGGAAAGGAAAACTCTGACGAGTTTTCCGTAAGGACGCTCGCACATCTTCCGATGTGCTCGGTCCTTGATATTATCCATAAATACCGTATGTTCACGTAGTATATTTGGTATACAATAAAAAATATGCGAAAATTGATGAAAATCAACAAAAGTCGTAAGGGTATGACCAGAGAAATTATGCCAAAAAGCTTTGGGGAAACTCCTTCATTTTTTTCATATGATCGAGCTAAAAAGTTGAATGTTACAATCAAACCGAGTACTGTTAAAAACAAGAAGATTGATGTTTTCGATAGAGATAATAAAAAACTTGCATCAATAGGTGACATTCGGTATAAGGATTATCCAACTTACATTTTGGAAAAAGGTATAGAATATGCAAATGAACGTCGAAGATTGTATAGAATTAGACACAAGAAAGATTTAAATATAATTGAAAGTCCTGGTTATTTCGCAAATAAAATTCTATGGTAAATTATATAAAGAATAATGAACTCGATTGTAGGATACGCTATTTATCAAGAAAAAAAACGCTACGACTCATTCAAACAAACCGACTTTTTTAAAAATCATAAAGACAAAAATGCTTTCTATGTGATCGAAACCCCTAAAGGCTGTGCTCCATCAATAAAACTGGGGAAAACACAGACCTCACTTGAATCGAGACTCAAGAACTATTATTCAGCTTATGGTGATACGTTCTATGTATTGTATGTCAAAATATTTACAAAAGCTTTAGCAGGTAAATACTTAAGTCTTAATGGGACGACTCCAGTCAAATTGGTGAATAACTATGAAAAAGAGGTTTTAAAAACATTGCGAGACGACAATGTAAAACCGTTGAGAAGTAAGGAATATTTTGCAAACTACACAGAAGTCTTAAACGCGATAATTAAGACAGATGAACGACTTAAACCAAATCAGAATATGATTACCGAAGTCAAAAAACGCTCAAATCAACGAGTGAGGAAAAACACGAACGATAACCCATTTTGGAAAGGTTTAAGCTAAAAAGATAATGTGTATTAATATTAAAAATGATGTCAAAACATTCACGAAATGATATGAGCGAACTATATGCTCATCTTTTCAAATGTGTAAAAGAATATTTTTAATTTTTGAAAGTTAATACACGTAGAATTTTTTATATATGAATATGATATATATAGAGAATGGATGAATTACAAGTATTGACATTTAAGACTTTGATTGATCTTCTTGAAGATTCACGATTTTATGAGTTGCTTATCGATGAACTTAACAAGAAAATTGATTTACCGTTTTTTAATGAAAAGACAGAACGCAAGATTTATGAAAGTTTGTATGTATGTATTTTAGAGACTTTGAAAAATAAAAATATCAATTGATAGTATATAATCAAAATGTTCGGTAAAGATTGTGGCTGTGGTTGTAAAGGTAGACCAAGTCAAGGACAAACTAAAGATCCTTTAAAACCGAAAACTATAGATAAACCTAAGCCTGTGAAGAAGATCAAATTAAAATGAAATGTATAATAATATAATGGCTTCATTCACAACGAAATCGTTCTTGAAATATGATGACTATGGAACTCCAGAAGATGCTTATCGAAATATTGAGCATATCATTGAACCTTGGAAAGATAAAGTGATTTATGAGCCGTTTTATATGGATGGACGATCAGGTCAAATGTTAAGAGATATGGGATGTTCTAATGTAATCCACGAAAAGGACTATGACTTCTTTGAAATGGTTGGAAAACTTGATTATGATATCATTATTTCTAATCCACCATTTACCTTTAAAAAGGATATAATGACTAAATTGAAAGAGTTTGATAAGAGTTTTATTCTGATAATGCCGTGTTCAGTATTAGTAACCAAATATGTAAGAGATTTGTATCGTGACAATATTCAAATTGTATTACCGAAAAAGAGAATTCAATTTTACAAATTGAACCAAGAAAATGAACCTGAATATAATGGTAAATCAAATTTTGAATGTCTATACTATTGTTATAAGTGTAATCTATCACAACAGATTAATTGGTTGACGTGAATATTGAAAATTTTAAAACGAAACGAAACGGAATCGGAATTGTTGCTTTTAAGTATAATATTTGAAATGCTCACCAAATTTTAGTCAAGATTCATCTATCATAAATGAATTTTGAGTATCATATGTGAAAGTTACGAACGAACCATTTACGATTTACGAACGAACCATCTACGATTTACGATTTACGATTTACGATTTACGATTTACGGTTTCCGTTACAAAAAAAATATTTTTTGAGATTTTTTCAATAAAATTTTATTTTTTCCGAATTTTTTAATTTTTCGATATCACCGAAAATTTTTAGGGTTTAACCATTATTTTCAAAGTTATCGAGGATTTTTGCTTATTTGCGGGGATTTTCGCATTTGGTGTGATGTATGATGAAAATTGATGAAAATTGATGAAAACTGATGAACTATGTAAGGCTACTACCTTGGAATATCGGAGAATATCGGGTGAGCCAGAAAGGACTAAACATACACACACTTTGACTGGAGGCCTACACAGAAAAGGATTGCCAGATGGTTCCTCAACGTCCTTCCTAAGTCCAGAGTCACGAAGAAGAGAATACACATGAGTCAGCCCTGATATTTGGAATGAAGTTCTGAACGAAAGCGACAAAGTACTTCCTTCTTCGCTTTGCCCATGGCCCACTCAAGACCCTCCTTATCAGCAGAGTGATGTTGAGCCTTATTATGGTGGTCACCACGACACGACAATCACCAACGCAAATTTCAAGCCCTTCATAAGCACCGTGAAATGGCCCAAAGTTCTTACACTCATGGGATACCTCCCTCCTCTTTTTGGTACTGTCCTCAACACGATAGGTGTTCCCCGTGGCAAGATTAAACCTCTCCTTAAAAAGAGAGTTTGTAGGCAACACACCAAAAATAGGCGAGACGTGTTTCTGTTAAACACCACCACCACCTTAAACACTGACCCGCATACAGTTTACATCTCGAGCAGTGAAACCATGACAGAAACAGAAGCTGTGCAACAGTCAAACGACTTTCTTCAAACCCTCCTGCAATAATTTTCAAAAGTCTTGCAATATAAGATGGTTCCGTGTCCCCAAGGGGAGGGGCCGTCCCCCCCCCTCCCCCTCCACCCCCCCTCTCCCCGCCCACCTTGACCCCCTTCCTCAACGTCTCCAAATACCCCCTTAATTCTTCGACTTCCCTCCCCACCGCTCAGATTCAGCCACCCCTCCACTCACCCGGCCATGGCTGCTTCTCCATCTTCTAGAGTTTTTTTATTGCCTAGCACTTAGCTTTTTCTCTAGATGTCACCCTGCTGAAAAGTGGGCTGAGCCCCTTTGTGGGCGCGCTATAGCAGAGGGAGTAGCCCCTGGTGTTTTCACTAGCCTGCTTTGCAGGGATACCGCACTCTCAGGACTTTGTCCCCTTTGCTAGCGTAAATGTTTTATTATTATTATTAACCTAATGGAGACGGTGAAATGAATATATATATATGTGTGTGTGTGTGTGTGTGGAGATGGTGTATATACATATATATTTAACTGTCTGTCAAAAAGATATGAAGCAGGACAGCGTGGCGCAAGTTGAATATCACTGCAGTCCGCTAAGATGAGATAATAAAATACACGAGGCGTACACCGCTTGCTTTGTGACTCTTCCTATAGTAGTGTGTATGACTGTCACCCGAACCCGAACCCTAACTGTTTATGCCCATATAACGGGCTAACTTATCAGCTTTAATTCATTCGGAGAAAACCTATCACTGAGTGAATATATCCCGAGTCCTAGGGGTATATCCAACAGGTTTGGCCCCACGCACTCTTTATTCAGACACTGCGAATTTTAGCCATGTCTGGCTAAACAGCGACGCTTGAGATGGAGTGAGGGGCTCCACTAGAGGCGCGGCGGAGCGGTATGGCCTAGTTGATGCCTGGTTGATTGGACTTACGGGGGGGCTTGTGCACGAGGCGGACTTCATTTTCCTCGCTTCGCGTTGGTTGACGTTGGAAATTTTGGTCGGATCCGACACCACTTTCCTTGGCCGCGTCACTCTGCATCCACATGCACGTGGGAAGATTTTTACGCCACGGCTTTCCCTTGCTTTCCTCGACAACCGCATTACGACTTTTGGCCGCCGATCCTTCCGCACCTCGTCCCATTTTCCCTCACTTCGTCTCTACAGTCTTCTACACCATGGTTGCGACTAGATTGACCTCGAGTATGGCGTCTCGCCGACGCTCCTTAGCTACAATTTTCGACTCCGCCGCCGCACGTAATTCCGTCACGCCGGCTACGCCGGCACCTGCTGGTGTTCCGGCTGCGAACTCCGCCCAAGCCGTTTTCTTGGCGGGTGTTCGCTCACTCACCCGTGAGCGCTTCGACGAGAGCGTGGCGAAGCACGTGATCCGGAAGTGTTTCCGTGAGAAACATGACCGTTTTACGGGAACGGAATCCAACGCGCAGGTGCTTCTTTCCAAGCTGGTGCCTGCTCTCCAGGAGACGTTCGAGGCGCAGGACGCCTTATTTGCGCCACTCTTCGACTTGGAGGACTCCACGTTGGCCATCCGCCCCGAGGCCAACAAGCTTCTTTTTTCGACGCTCGAGCTCATCGTGTGTCCCGCCTCTCCGGCGGGTGACTGGCTCGAGGCTTCCGCGACGTTGCACCCGATGGACGGCAAGCGAGCCCTTCTGGAGCTCGCGCGGCGGCTGCTGGACTCCGGTGCACCCTTTCAGGGGACATCGGACCTCCTTGGCGTCCGCTTCAAGGCCTACACCGACCCGTCCGAGTCCATCACGGATTTCAACGCGGCCTTGCGGTCCGCCAAGAGGCGCAACACCCTCGACGATGACGAGGTGAAGGAGTTGTTCCTCGCGGCGCTGGATCCTGGATTCTACGCGCCGGTGGTGTCGAGGCTCTTCACGCACCGGCAGCGGGCGGCCGTGGACCTCCTCACCATTCAGCAATGGGTCCTCGAGTGCTATGCCCGACACGTCGCAGCCGGTACGCACACTGCCTCGTTCACCCTGTCCGCAGCGGTTGTGGCCACTGACGGCGACACCTCACAACTGTCCGACCTCACGGCCATCATCCTCGACGTGAAGCGGCAGCTGAAGGTCCTCACGGACAAGGTCAACGGGCGGGGTTTTACCCCGCGAGCGGACAAGAACAAAATCGGCAACGGGGGAGGCGGCTCCGGTGTTCG
Organism: Cymbomonas tetramitiformis; assembly: GCA_001247695.2. Lineage (NCBI taxonomy): Eukaryota > Viridiplantae > Chlorophyta > Pyramimonadophyceae > Pyramimonadales > Pyramimonadaceae > Cymbomonas > Cymbomonas tetramitiformis. The sequence goes on from LGRX02002267.1 coordinate 204,249, forward strand.
TTTTGCGGCAGGTGACCTCCCGACGGGGGGAAACTGGCCGCAGTCGCAGGTGAGGAAGCGCGTTGCTTTCCACAAGGGCAGCGGTGACTTCATCCCGTTCTGCCAGAATTCAACGTGCAAGAAAGACGAGCCCGCCACTGGCACCGCGACTGCCCGAACGGCGGGAAGCACGGCGCTGGGGGAAGCTTCCACAGCTTCTCCCTCGGTGACATCGAGAACGACTTACTGGCGGAGCAGTTTCAGGCGGCCATGGACGAGCACGACGGCGAGCGGTTCGATGCGCTCTGCCTTCTGGCGGGAGGTAAGCCGGAGATGCTCGACGGCGTTTCGGCGTGTGCCTTCGGGCTCGAGCCGGAGCGGGAGGGCGGTGCGCTGCAGGACTTCCTACCCTACTGCCAGCCTGCCACCCACATGGGGGGCTTCACACTCGGTGGTGTGGCAGGAGGCATCTCGGCTGCCGCTTGCACGCATGTCCGCGAGGACGCACCGCCGGCGCCACCGCCGGCGGCAATCGAGCATGTTTACCCGGACGCAGGGTAGAAGTCTTACCGTGGCGGGCCGGCCCGGGGCCGCAGAAGCTCGCTCCGGGCCGAAACCGGGCCGAAGGGGCTTTCGCCCCCGGGCCGCACAAAAATATGAGCCGGCCAAACTTCGGCCAAAAATATAGGCATTTTATGCCACTTTTTATCAAACCCCCATACTTAATTTCAAAATTTCGCGCCTGCGGCGGGCATTGTTCTTCCTTGACCGTTTTGGCCGAATGCGGGCCAGCGGAAATATAGTTTACGGGCCGTAAAGAAAATTGGAAGACTTCTACCCTGCCCGGACGAGTCGGAGGCGTCCGACGCCGGTGACATGATGCCGGTGGACCCCATGCGCGCGCACGAGCCCGACCTCTGCTTTGCGGACCGGATCGCGAGGACGGGGGGACTCTCGATCACGGCTGAGGGCAAGGACTTGGCGATACGGTACATGCACGCCGAGTCGGAGACCGACTCTTGCGACGGCGACGTGGACGACTCTGCAGCTGGGTGTGACCCTATTGACGGTGAGGATGCGGTCCCGCAGCCTCCAGCATCTCGTCGGGGATGCGGTGCACCGCCTTGGGGGTTTGCCCGCTCTTCGGCAATTACGGTGATGCTTTGTGCATTCTTCTGTGTGTGCGCCACCGCGACGCCACTCACAGCTGCCGCTCCTGGCGGGGCGTGTGCACCGGACCACACCGGCCTGGAGGTCGGTGGTGCTGCTGAGGCGACCACTGGCGAGCCTTCATTACTCTCTGCGACGCCGGCTGCTATTCCGCCGCGCCGGCACGGCCGGCACCGTGCTCGGCAAGGCCTCCACGATGCACCGATCGGGCTTTACATCCCGGTACACCCGCCCCCTCCTCCGCTGTATTGGGATGCCCCACCGTCACCGGACTACTCACCGGGCCCGACTACAGACCAGGAGGAGGGGGAGAATCCCTCGCACGACGATCGAGACTTTTCAGATTTCTTCTGGAGCTCTACGAATGATTCAAACACGGTGTCGACAACTTCAATTCACGGCACCATGATTGTGCTGCGGGCTGGCACAGCAGTGCCACCGCCGACTAGTGGCTAGCAAGTTAATCATGCCGCTCCTGTACAGTGAAATTGACAGTAGCTGTATGTGCAGAGGGGTCCGATCACGGGCCGGATTTCAGATTTGCAACTCTTGACTGGGAACAGCCCTGCCAGAAAGGACAGGCCTTCCCTTAGAACTCAGTTTCCACCGCTCTAGATGGTGTTTGTTCACAGGTTTCACCTTCGGCTAGCCAGTCACCACACTAAGTGGTGTGCTGGAACAGTCACACCGCTTGCTTTGTGACTCTTCCTATAGTAGTGTGTATGACTGACACCCGAACCCGAACCCTAACTGTTTATGCCCATATAACGGGCTAACTTATCACCTTTAATTCATTCTGAGAAAACCTATCACTGAGTGAATATATCCCGAGTCCTAGGGGTATATCCAACAAGGCGGAAGTGTTTTATCGTCGGAGCTCGAAACCCGGAGGTTGACCTGGAACCTTAGATCGAGGGGTGACAATGAGGGCAGAGGTGCTCCCCAGTGTGGGGGGCCAAAAGTCTCTGCCTCCATGACAATTTCACATTAGAAATAATTGCCTGAAATTGCAGTGAACTGTTTGTTCTTTGTAGACCCCCGTGTGCGGGGGGTGTTCGGTCCCCGCCGACCGAAGGGGGGGAGTTTTTTCAATCTTAAACCGGTTCCTAAAACTCGTGACACAGGTCTCTGGTCTGTCGAGCTCGTGTCGCTGTCGTCGCGTCGCGTCGCTGTCGTGTCATCGTGTTCATCGATCATGTGACAATCATACCCCGCTACTTTCGTTTGTTTAGAGGATCTAGCGTAGGATGCTCTTATTACTTACTACGCCTTCTGCTCCGTTCCATAGTCGCCGTCCGCAAGTAATAGTAAAAGAAAAAGTGCGTAGTCTTGTAGCTTCAAGATGTCAATGCGCACATTTTGTAGGGGAATCAGTAGACACATATCAAGATGGCAAGTTGACGGACAGTCGGGTGGTATTCATACGATTTTGTTCGGGCGGGCTTTGAGGGACTCGTCGAGCTCGTCATTTGGACAGGACACAGGTGAGTAAAACTTTGCGGTATGCCAGTTTCAACATAGTTCAAACGGAAGGGTGATTCCTCAATTTGAGATTATTACCGTCTGAGGATATCTCCAACAAGTTGCTTCGCATGCTATCCGTTCAGCTGGCCGGTCTCGGATACGCCTTGGGGCCTTGTGTGCCTTAACACTTCGATTATTTTATTTGCCCCGTCTTTTATTGTGGTTTGCAGAAACATCTTCAAGCTCTTTGGAACCTCCCCTCAGTTTGGATGATTCGCCAGCAGAGGTTAGACTCGAAACCCTCAAGGGCAAACTGTACGCGACGCACTCGTGAGTTGATTATAGCATTGTTAAACGTTTCTTTGGTTCATACACGTTTTCCTCGCTCAAGCCCCGCGCGATTTATTCTTTTGGCTCCAAATATCTTTGAATAAAGGCTCGTTGTTTCTTGCGGAAAATAGTGCGATGGAGCTACGACTTATTTGTATTATCTCCTTGAAGTGTCTTACCATGTTGCCTGATCATATCTGTGGAGGTTGACATGTGCGATGACTCGGCTCATAAGTATCTTTACTTGGAAAATTAATCCTTGATAATATCCTTTTGAATACTTCAGAGGCCAAGACCAAGAGGGTTGTTTAATCGTTCTCAAGATTCTACTGGCGGTGTCAGGTACTGTTCTGGTCAAAATCACTGCCCTTTCTTTAGATCTCAAGTGTGTAATTGTAATCGAGAATCGCTTGGAGCAGAGCTATCTGGTGTGATCGAATCTCGTGGTCCAAGATGCTGTGCTACGTTCTTGTATACAAGGAATGCCGGATAACGAGAAGGAGTAATTCAGATATCCAAGTTTCCAAGCGCGCGAAAGGGCACCTTCGTCCCCTTGCTCGTCCTATGATTTGAACATTGGCGCCCACATACCTGACTCTCATATATGGTTCTGGTGAATGCATAACATCGCAGTGATCATTCCCCGACCCCGCCTTCAATTTGTAAGCTTAGGCTGGCTTGGTCTCGCGACCCGGACCTGAGTTCTGGGTTTGTTGCTCGCGTGCCGAGAGAATTCTACTTCTTCCCCAGACGTGCGCTCGATACTTCTAGCAAGAAATGCGACGACACACGAGGCCTGCATTCACTGGAGTGTGAAAGCACTCACAGGCACTTAATGAGGCCTTCTTTTCTACGTTGTAATTATTTGAACGTCTGAAGAGAGGTCTGAAGTACACAGCTTAAGAACGCTTGAACATTCTCTTCCGGACTGTATCTGGATACGAGTTGTACCCACTTTCCGACCACTCCAACGTGTCGATCATTCCCAAAGTCCACAGGTTCTGCCTAGATCAAAATAAACCGCCGAAAGTATTCGTTTCCCCCCCCGTTTTGCTGGGCAGGCATACGTACTGAACATCGTTTGGGTGACGGACTTCATTGAACATTGGGTTTGGCACGTGCCATACAATTCGAGCCGCCCCCAGATCCAGGGTTCTCCCAGCGTGGACTGCCAGTAGTGCGCTTTGCTCCCGTTAGCGGCCTGGCCTCTCGGGCGGGAGGTGATATGCGAAGCTTCCAGTGAGACTGCCGAGAATTTATTGTGTAAGCTGTGGATGTGGGGACAGCGAGTTCTCCAAAATTTCCTTCGCTCGGTTACCACGAGGGCCCGAAGAGGGCCTTGGGACCACCTCGGGGAGCGAGGCGCTACTGAGCCTCGCGCAGCCAGAGCTGCCAGATGCTGGTACTCATCGAACTTTCTTTCCGGGTCAAACATATAAGCCTGAGGTGTGGTCTCATCATCGCGCCCTACTTTATCCTTGGCCCGCCACCCGACCCCGAACTGCTTCTTCGTGTTGCAGTTTATGGCATCACAAGCTTTGCATTCAGCTGAAGTCTCTGCGATCGTATATGACAAGTTCCAAGTCCTTAAACCTTGTGGATCATTCCAACGGAACGTCGTAACAGCGTCAACTGGTGCAAGGTTGGCTGACCCGTTATTCCTTCGCAAGGAATGGCTTTTCGTGGGGCAAGTCAAGCTTACTCACGATCCATATCATGACTTCAAGTAAGTCTGCCCTGTGCTACCGTGCAGGATTTGGCTGACGAAAGCTTTACCCAGAAGCCGCCCTCGTCGCCCCTCCTGCCTCCGGAGAGAAAGGACCCCGCTGAGGTGGCCGATGAACTTGATTACAAGAATATTGCGCTTTTGAGGGAATATATTGGGGCTTCGGGGAGGCTCACACCCAGACGTTTTACCCGCTTGCCGGCTAAGGTGCAGCGGAAGGTTGCGCGGACCGTGAAACTCGCCAGACAAATGGCTCTGATGCGCTATGACAGAAAAATGCCTTCCGGCAGTCTCGGGAGGAGGAGAAAGGTCGGAGCAGACCCAATGACTGGGGAGGACGTTTACTTTTCTGACTCGGATTCAGAAGATAACTACTTCGATGACCATAACTATGAAGACGGCATGGACGACTACAGCGAATATGAGGATGAGGACCATTACAGCGAATATGAGGATGAGGACCATTACAGCGAATATGAGGAAGAGGACGACAGCGAATGGAAAATAGGATGACAGCGAATATGAGGATGAATATGAGGATGAGGACGACAGCGAATATGAGGATGAGGACGACAGCGAATATGAAGATCTTGACGACAGCGAGTTCGAGGAGGAGGACGATGGCAGCGAAAATGAGGAGGAATATGACGATGAGGAAGATTTTGACGATGAAAATGATGATGAAGAGGAGACCGACGACGAGGAGTATGAGAGTGAATATGAGGACGATGAGGAGGAGTGGGGAGAAGAGGAGTTCGACGATGAAGACGAGGATCAGCTGACTGAAGAGCAGAAGAAGGCGCTCGAAGAGGAGGTTGAGCAATTTCTGAAAGAGCTCGGGGATGAGGAGGAGGAGGAGGACGAGGAGAAAAGCTTTTTCAGTTCAAGTGTGTCTGGCAAAGAGCCGCTTTTGACTGGTGGTAACAAGTCGAGGTAGAGAAAGACTGGTGAGGATTTTGTAGTCGGCGAAGTGGAACTTTGCCTGCAAGGTGCTACTGCGTTGTGTGTTAATCAGTGCCCTAACAGATAAGAGTGCAAAACTCAATTGTAAGTACGAGAGGTGGAAGCAGTGCTGACCGATGTCCTGCGCTGATGCCATTCTTTGGAAATTCAAAGCATGAACTGGAGTTGATGTAAGAGGACTCATGGATATCATTTTTTATTGACAGTTGATATATCAACGTCTTCTCCTTGAATATTAATGTCAGTGCACGTGGTGGAACATGCAGGGAGATCTCCATGTACAGGTTAAGATGTGGAGAGAGCCATCTTCACCTCAACCACGTATCAAGAAGTTGTAGGGATCGGTTGCACTGATATTGTGATGTGCGGGGAAAATCAGAATTCTGTACATAACTTTTTGTGACACAAGCTCATCTATTCGATATTGAACTCTATTTGAATTTCATTGCAAATTGAGAGAACGGTGGGTCTTGATATTTGGGATTTGCCTGATGACGCGGTTAAGCTGACTGGCAGAGATCGAGAAAATATCCTCATTCACCTGTGTCATCAAGGATATGATAATCTTAAACTCATTGTCGGCGATGTGTTACCCAGGTGTCCTCGAAACTTGTTCCAGCCCGCCTCTTCGTGTCTTCTCGGTCAATTACATTGAACTTCGCGCGGTAGTGAGAGTGAACGTCCCACTAATTGAACATAGCATTGCGCGAGAAACTGCCATTCACTATGATGTCTTTAAACCGTATAATAACCACGCTTGCTGGGGAACCCGGTTTTGACGCGTGCCAACGGATATGCTAGGGCGGTGAACTTGCACACTAACACGGGGGCGAGGAGCCGAGGGGCCTCGGAGTGGATGCCGGATGAAGCATGATAATGAGATGCGGACATCATGTACATTTTGTGGGTTTGCATGGGCCGTACGTTCATGCTGCTCCGAAACGTTTGAAAAGGAATTGATTTTGAGAGTACTGTCACAAGTACTTTGTACGAGAAGGCCAATCCGGTGCACTGAATGTGGATATTTGGGCTGTGCCCGGAGGCACAGCGTGAGCCGATATGTCTGTGCGTATGTGTGTGTCATCGGGAGTAATCTGGGATTGACACGATGACAGGGAAATTGGGCTTGAAATCACGATGAGAATGATACCTACTAGATGTCCGGGGTATGACACTATGACAATATGACACTATAACACTATGACACTATACTAGTATGACAGTACTGTGGGGTGGTCATCGTGGTACTTAGTCAGACCCTCGGGGAATGGCCGGATTCGCATCGGGATCAGAAAGACGATGAAATCGAGTATCAGATGTTTGGGGTATGACAGTATGACAGTATGACAGTACAGTAGTATGACAGTACTGTATGACGGTCATCGTGTCAGTCCGTCGATGTGACATCTGAATCGAGAATGACGAATCGGAATTAGAAATGAGATCGGATCAAGAATTGAACGTTGGGCCGTGGTGTGACATCGGGTGCCGGGTGGTTGACCCAGCAGCCCGAGTTACGAGTGAGTAAGTAGAGCACTTGAGAAGTGTTTGGCCTTCAGAACTCGGAACCGAAACTATCGTTTGCACCTCAGTCTGACCCTGATCCAGTATATTATAAAAACCGAAATGTGTACCTTTGCACGTTCAATCAAAAACATCATTCCGAGTATATGTCGTAGTGCCCCTGGCACATTTTGGTATCTTAGTGCGTTTTGAACGACTCCGCGCGTTCAACCACGGACCTGTAATAACTTACGGAATACTGCAGGGGGAGAGCTGTACTTTTGGCTACCTTTGCGCAATTTCTACGTTAAAAAAACCAATTTTTTTTTGTAGAAGGACTCCGGCAAATACTCCCAAAAGTCTTCAAAAAGCAGTATTCGACTTCCTTAACACTGGGGGCTCCAGCCGGCTTTTCGACCCAAGCATGCCTTGCAAGATCTTAAAACCAAACTTCGTCTGAGGCCAGTTCCGACCGATTTCGAGCAGTAAGGTTGGATACTAGGGTCTATCATGGCCCCATTCCAGGCATGCAACTAATTACAGACCCCTAAAAGCAGCAAAAACAGCAAAAAAACAGCACTTTTTAGCAGTTTTAGCCTATTTTTAGCCTACCTCAAACCCTTCTCCAGCAGCCCCGCTACCAAAAACCTTCTCCGCAGACCCCATAGAACTACCCAGAACCTTCCAACACCGCCCATACGGTCACCAGTAGCTGGGAAAACCGCCCCAAACAGCGCTTTAGCCAGTTTATGGCAGTACCTCCACAAAGCACAGGAAAGAGTGGTGGAAACAGGGACCTCTTAAGTGGCTGTTCCAGCCGGATCCTACCTTTCTGCCGGCAGGAGCCTACGACAACTCCGACGAAGGTCCCTTCCCACCTTCCCCTTCTCCCTCCTCCTCAGACGACGAGTTGGAAGACACCTAGACGCCTGGACGCAGCATACACCCTGGCGGTACCACCAGACCGCCACTTTCGCGAGTGGTATCATCAGGGGGTCCCAGGCTTCGTTTTCAACTACCCGGACCCGTACCATCCAGACATCCCTGTGCTTCCTGGTGAACCTCTGGCTGGAGCCCCACCATCTCCAGAAGTTAGCCCTCCTCCTTCTCCTCCTCCTTCCCCCCTCCACTTCGACGACTCTGAATAAATAAAAAAGGCGAGCACTCACTACTTTTTGCTCACCTGTGGATATTGCCACACCCTGAGAGTCTGTGAACTCAATCAGCTCAGCAGTCAGAATGTCACAGCAGACATCAGAGTCCTTTCCCAGTATGGGTGTCAGCGCAGAGCCGTTACACCACCCACTGTTCTCCCCCATCACCTTCCCATCTCCCATTACATACGCTTCCGCTCACCCCCTTCCACATCCAGGCACCACCATGCCCTACACTGCGGTGCCCCGCCCATACACCATGCCGGATGGCACCCCCGCGCAGGCTGTATGGAACGGCGTCAATTGGGTACTGCCCCAATCAGCGCACCTCGCTGGGGGAGTGTCACCAGTGCCGTTCACACTGGGAACCCACCACCCCATGGGCTCATATCCCACACCATTCCAACAACAGCTGCAGCAACAGCAGCAGTGGCTCGCGTACCAGCAGCAGCAACAGCAGTGGCTTCAGCAGCAGTCACTGGAACCGATGCAGCAGCAGTTACAGCAGCAGCAGTTACAGCAGCAGCAGTTCCAGCAACAGCAGTTGCAGCAGCAACAGCAGTTGCAGCAGCAACAGCAGCAACAGCAGCAACAGCAGCAGCAACAGCAGCCGCAGCCGCAACAACAGTTACAGCAGCCCCATCAGCTGGTACCAGCTACCTCCGCGCTTCACGACTCTGGTGCGGATCTCTCACCGCTGCAGCACTTCATCAGTATCGGCGCTGCAGCCCTGCCAGATCCTCTGCAGGTACCCCTTGACAGCGGAGCTCAGCAGAGCGTCTCGGGCGGGACCCAGCTCTTGGTACGCCACCTCCCCGCGGTGGCAGCAGCCTCAGAGACCCGCCGGCGTCGACGTTCCCGAAGAGTATCCTCGGGCCCCGCGACGCACGGCAGGCACATTCCAGGTCTGAGCCATGCACCTGATCACTCCGACCCCGACTCCGGTACGGACGCCAGCCACACCAGCACGGGGTCCAGAGGCAGCCGGAGCACGCAGGCGCGGGCTGAGCGCAGGCGGAGGGCCGCCCACAGGTCCGGATCTGACTCGGACGCAAGCAGCCGGAGCGAGCACATCCGCAGGGAGGTCCTTGCGGCAGTACAGGCCCTGGACATCTCGGCGGTGCTCTCGAGAGGACTCGCCCCGCCTGGCGCGACGACATCTGCAGTACCCTCTCCACCATCCAGGCGACCCTCAGAGCAGCGCGCAGGGGGCCTTGACGGCGGATCAAACACTCGAGGCGGACGCCGCTGACAGCGTGACCCCCCCAGTATCTCTGATTGTCGCTGAAACCGCCCCCGCCGAACCTCCCACTCAGGGTCGGCCAAATCCTCTCAACATGATGGTGGCTCGCCGGCGGCAGTCGGTGGAGTCGGTAGTGCACGGCGGTGGCGACCCTGACTCGGAGCGCAGAGACCCTTGTCCAAGGGACTCGCCCTCAGGGAAGATATCTTACCCTGATTGGCCGGCCCCGGGCCGAACTGAGTCGCCAAAATGAGGCCCGGGCCGAAGAGGGGCCGAAAGAGAAATTGCTTTGGGGCCGAACCAATTTGGCGCAAACTTCTGAAATTTTGATGAAAATTTTGCGAGTTTTGCATGTTCCCATACTTAAGATTAAAATTTTCGTGCATTTTGTAGCTTGGACCGGACGGGCCGAAGGCGGGCCGAAAGAAATTTTGATTTGGGGCCGTACCAGCTCAACGGAAGATATCTTCCCTGCTCGCCCTCAGGCCCCCCTAGTGACCCTCTGACCCTGACCCAGCCACCTCCAGACCCCCCCTGGCGACCCCGACCAAGGGCCAGAACCCTCCTACCCTCAGTACCCAGAGGTTCGGGCCCTTTTCATCACCCGTGACGGTGGGTCATTGTGGGTACACCAGTCAGCAGGGGTGCGAGGAGCGGCAACCGTCTCCTTACCATGGGATGAACGCCGCAGGGCTGGGGTGCAGGGCGACTCCATCCTCTTTAGGATTATGCATCTGCTGGGAGCGCCACTGATTGCCTACGCACGCATGGGAGGCCGTCTGCATCACGCACCTCTGCCACTCACTAACCCTCGCGTAGAGACCTGGGTGCTTATGGTCGACCGCGAAGTCATGGACATGGCTATGGGAGACCCGGCTGCGGCCAACGTGCGGTCAACGAGCATGGGACGGCCGGTGTGGGAATGGATACCGGCTACCGCGCGGGAATCGGAGATGTCACACTTCGACCAGGACGGCCTCGCGGCGTGGTCTGAGGTGTGAGGTCTGTAACTCTGACTGGTACAGGAGCATGAGCGCAGTGGCCGCGCAACCGCCTACCCCCATACCGGCGAGCACGATGGCGAGCGTCATACAGTACTGGGCCACCTGCTGCTGCTGAGCTACCAGCAACCTATCGCGAGCAGTCTGTAACTGATGAACGAACTGCCGGGCGGTCTCGTGGGCCGTGCCTTTCTTCACGACGTCCCCTCTCCCCCCCTTGGCGCGGCCCCTACGAGAGGCCAATGCAGCCTCTACGAAGAAGTCGAGCTGCGATGCTGGGGCATGCCCATAGCAAAGCTCGAAGGGCGTGAATCCAGTTACCGTGGACGCTGGAGTCGTTAATGGCGTACTCCACCGGGGTGCACCATAAATCCCAGTCTGTCTGGTTCGCGTCAACGTAGGCGCGCAGCATGCGCTCCACCGTGTGGTTTGTATGCTCCACTTGGCCGTCTCCTTGCGGATGGTACGGCGTAGTGGAGGCCACTTGCACTCCCATAAGGCGATGCAACTCCATATGAAAGGCGTCACGGAAGCGAGAGTCCCTGTCACAGACGATTTTCATAGGGGCTCCGTGCAGTCGCCAAACATGGTCGAAGTACATTCGTGCTACCTGTTCGGCAGAACTGTCGGAGTACAACATGGGGACCACGTGCACTATTTTGGACAACTTGTCCGTGAACGTGGCAAAGGCGTCGTAGCCCCGCTCTGTGCGCGGTAGCCTTGTGACGAAGTCAATGCTCACCACTTGCCACAGCCTGACCGGGACTTGGAGGGGGTTTAGTTGGCCATCTGGATAGCTGGTTCTCGGGCGAGTCTGTTGGCATATCAGGCACGAGCGGGCCCAGTCGGTGACGTCCTTGTTCATGCGGGGCCACCAGAACCGCCGCACTATCCGAGCAAGAGTCTTATCTCGCCCGGTGTGCCCCGCTGCGGGAGACTCGTGCGCTTCACGCATGACTATCTCTCGAAGGGGAGAGTCGGACGACAACACCAGCTGGTAGCGTCCCTCCGCGATGCGCCAGATCATGTCGTCAACCATACGGAAGGTGTCCGTGCGCTGGTGCGGGGCGGCTAAAAGCTCTTCCTTTAACATCGTGAGGTAAGGGCTACGCTCGTACTCCGCGCGTAGTGCTTTTACGAACTGGCATGCCTTCAGTGGTCCTTTGGCTGCGCGCGCCTTGGCTGCTGGCCCCGTCGTAACCATAGGCTCGCTTACACGTTGGGCCGCCGGTGCACGGGCACTCTTCGCTCGAGGTCGGGTCCGGCTGGCCGCTGGCGCCCACACCAGCAACACGGGCCACCGCAACGCTGGCCGGCCTCCATCTGGTGACTCAAACAAGCGTGTGGGATGACCCTTGGCGTCCTTGAGGTCGAACACCTTGACCACGTGCAGGCCGTACTTGGGCTGGATGAGGGTGCGCCAGGACGCGTCATAGTCCGGCAATAGGAACATCGCCGACGTGTTCTCTGGGTCGGCGCGCCAATCGGCCATGAAGTGGCGTAGGATCTTATCGATGAGGTCACTATCCTTGGTGTAGGGAGGATTGCACCAAACGTGCTTTTCCCGCCACTGCTGCTTGAGGCACTCCGTCCAGTACGTGTCCACTTGGCGGTTGACGCCCATGGAGTCACAGCACGCGTCGACGTCGAACGGGCCGTACTGCGCTGAGACCTCTTCGAACTTCTCCTTTACCAGTTTCCAGTCCTGCCGGTCTACCACGTTGTCGTAGTGGGAGCTTGACGCGGAAGGGGTCGTTGTTTTCGAACTCTGGGTGTTGGAAGGGGAAGGACTAAGGGCAGTTGAGGAGGTCGGAGAGGGGGCGAGCTGTGGTCGCGAGCGGGAGCGAGTAGTAACGCCCGCCATAGTGGCTTCTTGCAGGGCACGCTCCGCGGTGAGCAAAGTCTCCGCGGCGTCTTCCCACAGGTCGGGAGTTTCCACCCAGGTGAGCCCATTCAGGTGAGTGAGCTCACCAACGACCAACGGAGGGCTGACCGGGGGTACTGACTCGTCCTCCGAGTCGGAGTAATCAAACTTGGTGTCTAGTACCGAGGTGGGGTCTTCAAGGATCTTGACTTTGGCGGGCTCCTCGGACGGGTCTTCGTCTGTGTCGTCCTCGTCGATTGCACCGAATACTGAGGTAGGTAGGGTCGGCGGGGGTCGGGTTCTCGGCCGGCTCCCTCGGTACGCTCTTCTGACGAGGCTCGTCTGTAGTCCGATCGACCACGCCCTTCTCCTTGAGCCCTTCCCTGGCTGATGACTGCTTGTAGTCTGGCCGTCTGGATTGGGCGCCCGGGACCACAAGACATGGTGGACCCAATGCTGTGATGATGCACTTTGTAAGATTTACAGTTTTGCTGTCTGCCAGTGTTTACTGTAAAAATCCTATTACCAGTGTTTGTGAAGAGCCTAATCGTGACTTTTTGACCCCGCTCCAAGCAGAAATTCTGCTTGTCTAAACATATTCTCGGCATTGTAAAGTTTTTAAAGCATTCGGAGAACCTTTTTTTTTGGCCTCACGCGAACAGCCTCCGGTGTAATACAGAAAAATAAAAAATCCTTAAAAAAGTGGAAAAAATCGTGTCCGGAGGCTCGTGGTCTCAGCCAGAGTTACTGCGCTGCGCCCTAAGATATCAGGAATGGAATTATGGAAATGGCAATTTGATGCATCGGGAGATCATAAAAGTATGATCTATTGGGGAAAAATCTTTAGATTGTCCCCCTCTTTGAAAAAGTCCGTTTTATGACGTCACAAATTTGCGTATAAATTTTTAGAGGTTTGATTTCGCAGAAACCAGCTATTACAGAACGAACATTGCTTTGCGTCACGCTCTTTTGCGTGACGCTTTTTGGGAGACGTATAGCGTAGTAGTTTACAGCCTAGCTTTGCGTCACGTATAGTGTAGTCTCAGCCTATAGCGTCGTTAAATAAAAAACTGACGTGACGCTTTTGTGTATAAATCTTTAGAGGTTTGATTTCGTAGAAACCAGTACAGAACGAACATTGCTTTGCGTGACGATGACGCTCTTTTGCGCCATCGCATCGCCACGCTCTTTTGCGTCATCGTCACGCTCTTTTGGGTGACGTATGCTATGGTGTAGTAGCCTATCGTCGTTAAGGGTAGGGTGCACTCAGTTTTCGACTAATTTAATTTCATAGCATTTTCCATATTTAATAGATTTCCAGGGTTATTTATTTTGTAAAATCGCAGGGAGCTCCATAACCTATAGACCGATACCCCACTGTGATCTACGGTCAGTTTGGGGTGTTATAAAGTATATAAAAAATCGAGAAAAGATTCTAGTGATCCATTTTTAAGTTATTTAGGTTATGGCGCCAGCTATGCAAATTATATACTTTATAACACCCCAAACTGACCGTAGATTATGGTGGGATATCGGTCTATAGGTTATGCTGCTCCCTGCGATTTTACAAAATAAATAACCCTGGAAATCTATTAAATATGGAAAATGCTGTGAAATTAAATAGGTCGAAAACTGAGTGCACCCTAGATAAAGACTGCCTATATTCAAATTTAACTGTGATGTATAAATTTGAGAAGTCTTTAAAAAGTAATAATAGAAGAAATCGATTTGCGTCGTTGAGATGAAATATATTAAAAATATATAATTTATACTTATAAATATATCGGCAGAATGTCGTCTGAACAATTATAAAATATAAAATATAAAATATAAAATATGAGTTAAACCGAATAAATTATGAATTAAACCTTTGTCCGAACCCTTAACTGTCGATCGGCGACCATCGATCTGACGGAGATAATGCGAGAACAGGTGTTCCGCTCGGGTAAAACAAACTGGCTAAGCTCCCATAATCAGTCCGGCCGAGTGCTTTTATCATGCATCTCGGAAACCCGGATAATACGATGTAATGACTGACAGTACAGTACTACTGTACTGTCATCCTAGCTACTAGCGGAGTCACGGTTCCGATCAGAGACGGGTCAGGCTAGGGGCTATCCGAGCCCATAATAATAACCCTGAACCTAAAGTCCAGCACACCACCCGGAGCTGTGACCGTAGCTAATAGGGCTAGGCAAGCGGAGCTAACTAAACAGATAACAAACAGCATTCTACTGGAAACAGATATACTTCTAGCTGGGTGCCCGGGGACTTGTCCCGGCACAACCCACCACTGCGGCTAAGGCTAATCACACCTCCAGGGATTGAAACAAGCAGACTCTAGCCACTGTAAAGCTGGTCGGCAGAGCCGAGTTCAGCAGACGGATCCCAAGGCAGGAAAACGCCCGAAGTAAGTTGAGATGAAATTTCATAAGTGTTGACACCACCAGACCCAAGTGGGTCAGGCGGATTCCGGAGTGGAGTGGCAAGACTTTCAAAATGCAGAGCCGCTGAGGTCGATCGAGAAAAGAACGGTGCCACATCCCGCGGCGGCATTGACGAACCAGTAGTAATCACGGGCGGGCAAAAGGAATCCAGTAATGCACCACCGGGATGAACCGCACCGCAGCCGTAGGTGGCTCCGGGCTCAACCAGGCCCCTGACACCACCGCCGACCACGAGTGTCGGCATCGCCGTAGCACTGAACAGAAATGTAGCCACCATGAAAAGAGTGAGCGCAAATTCTCCGACGCCAAATGGCCTGGAGCCTCTGGGGACTCCGAATCGCCGAAATGCCGCAGCCGCCGGCGGTGCACCCCCTTCAACTTCAGTCAGGCAGACATCAGGAGGGTAGTTGTAGCCCTCTCCATCGTCATCGGAGTCACACACTTCAACAGGCTCAGGGTCAACGTCAAGCCAGTCAGGGTGGACAGTGTTGAATGTTTTGAATGAATTGCCAGCAGAAGCCATCGGGCCGAGAGCCAGAGAGGCAGACGGCGGCACGAAGGCGGCACTGCTGACCCCGTGCAAGTCAATCGGCTTACCATGCACGGGTGCAGAGGCCCTCGGCAGCAGTTGCTTGCTGGCGGTCGGCTCAGCGACACCACCAGCAAACGGACCGCTGACCTCAGCAAATGCAACACGGCCAATGGAAAGGTGCTCATCAGGTGCAGACTCAGCAGAGGCAGCAGCATCCTTGAATTGCTGTAGAGCCGTAGGCTCTGGAGCAAAGGAATGGGCAGACAGCTCACAGATTTCAGGTTGCCCCACAAGAGCACACATGTGCTCCATGGACCCCTCATCCCCAGCGTCATAATACCGCTGAAAACGAAGGGCGAGCACGTCGGAGTCGTAAGACTCGACGGCTTGGCAGTAGGACGCCGAAATGGACATCGGGTGAGTGTCCTTGTGAGGACACTCACTCAGCCAATGCTTCGACCCAACGGCGCGGCACTTCTCGTGCCTGCACGTTGGGACAAAGGTGCCAGACCGCTTGTCAAAAGCCACCTCCGAAGAGGCGGAATGAGCAAGCGGTTGCACCCCCGGTCGGTGGAAGCCGCGCGGAGCGTGTTTCCCATGAGGTGGCTTGGAGCCACCCTTCTTAAGGGAATCCACATCCCGCTGCAACTTGACCAACTGAGAACTGAGCCGCTCGATGGCCGAAGCCAGGCCAGTGTCAGTGGTGCAAGATGCTACGGACATGGGGCGCCCCGCAGTGCGCTTGCCCGAGAGCCGCCCGCAGCGGTACTGCTCGCGCACGCGTGCCTGCAAGGTGAGCAGACTCACAGCCGCACGCTGGTCGGCTCGAGCAAACGAGTCAACCAGCGTGGCGTAAGCCGGTCCAGACAGGGCAGAGAGGAATTGCCTTTTAACAGCGTCTTCGGGCAGCGTCTGCAGACGCTGCGCCTCCCGAAGACAACTGTTAAAAAGACGAATGCCAGAGTCAGGGTCACTTTCATCTGAAATTCTCACGTCAAGCAGCTCAGTCAGAGACTCGAACGGAGTCGAATCATCAGCGAGCATACGCACCACCTCGAGGGTGGCACGTTTGCCGTCAGCAGGAACATCGGCCCCAGAAGCCTCCACCCAATTACGGGCAGGAGACCCTGGCGCAGTCAGCAGCAACAGCACAGAATACAACAGCTCATTTGCAGCAGTCATGACAGGGACATTGGCAGCAGACAGCTCAAACAGGGGTGCTAGTGCCTGCGACTGCAGCGCGAAGAGCTGCTGAATCTCGGAAACCAGCTGCGAAAAAATGTCCGAAGCCGACGATTCATTGCCATGAAATTTTGCTGTTTTGTCTCCCAGAACTTTAGTGGCTGCTGTCTTTGCGCACTGCACATCGAATGAGTCCTTTCGTAACCGTTGAACGAGCGTTGCAGCCGCAGCCGATTCGTCAGCCGAAGCTAAATGCGGCGTTGTAGGGGTAGCCGAATTCAGTGCCCCGACATCATCGAAAATAGTTGCTAACTTACGCGCCCTAGCGCGTGTACGTGGTCTTGGCGGTGTGTCCATTTTTAAAATGACGGCGAGATGGGATTGCGGGCTAGCGGTGCGATAGTAACGGACATCTCCGCAGCGGCCATTTCCTGCAGGAGCCTCAGCAAGCAATAGCACAATCAAGCAGGTCATGAGCCGAGTGGCTAATCGTGGGAGCGACCCACAAAACGCGGAGTGTCCTGCCCGCTGATCAAACGGAACGTAAAACATAACCATACCCAGCGACGATGCTCTGCCGAATAAATGCCGAAAAAACTGATCTCCACTTCAAAAGTAGGCCATACTGCGGAGAGAAAGCTACTGTCTAAGGGGGCGCCCACCCCATCTCTGTGTCAAAACTTAGCCAATCATGGCAACAGCTTGGCGCTGTGCCATCAGAATTACTAGGGAAGTGGTGACGCGCATAACCTGCGAGAACAGGTGTTCCGCTCGGGTAAAACAAACTGGCTAAGCTCCCATAATCAGTCCGGCCGAGTGCTTTTATCATGCATCTCGGAAACCCGGATAATACGATGTAATGACTGACAGTACAGTACTATTGTACTGTCATCCTAGCTACTAGCGGAGTCACGGTTCCGATCAGAGACGGGTCAGGCTAGGGGCTATCAGAGCCCATAATAATAACCCTGAACCTAAAGTCCAGCAGATAATACCGGTAATTACCGGTGCCACTGGGACTCCAATAAGGGAATAGGTGGGGGACTCTCATAGGGGACTCCATAAATATTATATATATGTATATAAACTAAAACTTAAAGGTAGCCCTCCCGGCGCGCAAGGGGGTAGAGAAACGACGCCTTCTGTCCCCCCCTCCGTTAATCGATCGGAGCGCGCGAGCGCGAGCGGAGCGGGGGCGAAGCCTCCGCGACGCGAAGCGGGAGCAACGCGCGGTCGGTTGATGTTCGACTTGGACTTCGAACGCCAACGCCAGAAAGCGCATGCCATGCCATGCTATGCCATGCCATGCGATTGCCACAGAATTCAGAACGAACAACTCCTCCCAACCACAATCAATTTTGGAGATTGATTTTTCCCCACCTGTACGTTCACGTACCCCCTATATTTAATTATTCCAAACCGCGACGCGAACACCCTCATACCGAATGCGGGCCCTACGGGTAGTAGCTAGTAGTAGTACTGTACAATAGAATAGAAGAAGGAGGTCCGTGCACCGCACCGCGTGTCGATATTGGATTTATTGGCTTAGAACCGGGCGGCGTCACGAGCTCGATGGGCTGTGAGAGTGACTCTTTTTAGACAAACTTGTTAGTAGAACCGGGCGATATATTGACGGGTACATTGTAATAGGCATCCCAATCTAGTTCAATTCTGCGTGAGTTGCCGCACAGCTTAGGCGCACGTGGCTGCTTCGCTGCTTTTATACTTGTGAAGAATTGTAACCGAAGGTGCTTTTCCCAGTTCTGCTTGCTTGACGAATCGATTGTAATCATGTCCGATTACCGCCATCCCTGAAGAACATGCGACTGCTGCTGTCATGGGTGAAGACTCTGCGACTGCTATCATCGAAGCTCCCCTTCCTTTTGACTGCCACTGCGCGAACAAGCAAACGGTGGTGTTGACGCGGTACCCTTAAAGGGTTTCCTGCAGGGCTTGCGTAAAATAAGGGTGCTTGCTCGAAGGGACGACGAACATGGCTGAAGGGTTGATTAAGTGATCATGCCTGATCAAAAGGCGCCAGAAGGGTTGCCTCGCATGTTGCTTGTGTGGAGGCGCGGAGGGCAACTAGAAGGGGCGGCGTGCCAGGAGGATTCCCCGCGCACCTCCGAAAACTTTTTCGAGCACTTGTATTGCCGCGAACCGCCACCGGTTGAAAACAGATGAAGAAGTATGCCTGTCTGGGGGCGCTCACGCAGAGACTCGAGAACTTGCGGGACCCATATTCTTCTGTCGCACGCCTTCCTGGCCATGCGTGCTTCCCCCTCAAGGACCAGTGGCCGTCAACACTCAGAGAGGAAAGATCATCAACTCTCAGAGAGGATATGCAACCCTAAGGGGATGGTGCCCAGCAGAGTCCTAGCTCTGCTTGGAACGCTGTTGTTGACTGCCGTAGTTGATGCGGGGCCGGAAGTCATCTCCTTGCACTCCAAGCGTCATCACCATCGCATTGCCGAACATTCACCCAAAGCGCCTTTAGCGGTATACAGCCTGTTCAGCGACCTGACCATGAAGCCGCAACTGAAAGAGAGAATCAACCAAGACTACCCTTTCCTCGCCTCGAACGATGGGGATCACCGCGTAGTGGTAGACGTCGGACTCAAGAATGGGCTCGAAACCATCGCAGCGGTAATGTCTGGATTTGTAGTGTACTCTTTTGAGCCGGTACCAGACCACTGCGAGGAAACGAGGACCGGCATGAGAAGCCGCAACCTAACCTACCATGACGTGAGTTTAGATAGGGAGGGCAATCTTCTTACACCGTTGCCTCAGCCACAGCGCGGACGCGGAATCTGCTACTTGTTCTGCGCGGCGGCCGGGCTGAAGCATTCCTGGCGCACTTTCTATCAAGACCCTCGCGCAGGCGGGTTTGGCAGCTCGTTTCACGATCCGTTGGCCAAGTTTAATGCCGAACATGCTGAAGTTAAAAAGTTCGCCTTCGAAGTACAGATTGTGCCAATATCTCAGTACGTGAAAAGCGATGTCTACTTTTTTAAGATCGACGTGCAAGGCCACGAGGTGGATGTTCTAAAAGGGGCTCGGGAGCTATTCCAGTCGCATGTCGTGCGCCTTGTGGGAATCGAGTTCTGGCCAACTGGGCTAATTCACGCCGGGACAACCCCTGACGCCCTTATGACTTTGCTACAGTCTTACTCGTTAATTTGCTTCGATCTTAGTCCAGAATACGGCCTTCACCCCGAGAAATTCACAGAATACATGGAGTCGACAAAAACACGCCGACAGAGTGGCCGTTGGAAGTGGTTTACTGACTTTGCGTGCATGAATTATCAGAAAACATACACGCATCGGATGCCATGAACTCACTTGCAATAGCTCCCTCCTTGTGCTCCAAGGTCTACAGAGGGAGATTGTGGGCACTTCGAAAGCTTAGCAATCTGAAATTGTGCATAGTGAACGAACGCTAACAACAAAGTGTACACTGTTTTCAGCCAAGTTGCAGTCGGGTATATCTGTGTGAAATCTTATGCCCACAAGTTTATTCACTGTGGTGTTGCTGTTTGCCCCAAACACCCATTTGGCACACTTGCAGTCCATCCGAGGAGGGCTGAAGTCTGATACATGGAATCATGTGTATCAAACAAAAGCAGAGATTTTATCGCTGCGTCTCAATTTTGTTGCATGCACTCTTCTTTGGAGTATGGATTTTGTGTGGAGTTTTACATAGGGAAACTAGACTTGCGGAAAATAATATTGACCTCGGTTTTGTGAGAGGAACAACAAAAATGAGTCGAACACGTTTCATGTCACAGAACTCTCTAGCGTCGGAACCCTTCCCTTGTACTGAGTAGAATCACGTGATGCACCAAAAGCATATGCACATGATAAAGAGATACCAAAAATTTGGTGTAATTTGTCCAAAAGTATATTGCTGAGTTTGCCAACCAGCTCTGACCGGGAGCATCGGTAATGACCTCTAACAAGTTTCGACAAACATCTCCTTCTCATCCTCCTTGCCCCCCTGTCGACACCCCGTGTAATGAGGGCCAGCGCAGTGCCTTGCTTGACACCGACGTACCCTGCACTATTGGCATTCATCATCATGGCTGGAGTTACGACGAGAGGAGCGCGACGAGCGCTCCTGCGGGATTCCGACGTTGACAGCGTCGTTA
Source organism: Cymbomonas tetramitiformis (assembly GCA_001247695.2). Classification (NCBI taxonomy): domain Eukaryota; kingdom Viridiplantae; phylum Chlorophyta; class Pyramimonadophyceae; order Pyramimonadales; family Pyramimonadaceae; genus Cymbomonas; species Cymbomonas tetramitiformis. The sequence goes on from LGRX02002267.1 coordinate 224,955, forward strand.
GATTGAAAGACGGGGTTCTCAACTCCCCGCAACGCCTGGGGCGCGCTATGAGGAATGATTACAGCTACCTCTGTCTTTCAGTTGCCTGCTTGCAAGATTACAGCAGATTCATGACTTTGTCATTATTCTCATCGTAAATGTTTTATTATTACGCCTGCGACACCGGCGGTCGTTGAGCCTGCGGCTTCCAAGGCGGACGACACCACGGACTTCATTTCGGCGAGAAAACATTTTCGAGACCAACTTCAACTACTGCCTCAACTTCGCAAAGATGGCGAACATCGCCGTTGGGCTAAGCCCATTCGAGAGACGGTTCTCGGTGGCAAGACCGTCCGCATCAAGGCGGACGGGAAGGACGACTCGTAGCTCGGCGATATCGGCCATCTCTCGAAGACCGAGTTCGAGGACGCCGGTATGGACGTGGCGTCCCGTTTGAATTCGACGACTGACGGCACCGGTAAGAACGTGCTTGAGTCCGTGAACACGCTCGTCTACGACACGCTCATGAAGGTCATTGAGCCTGGGTCGGCAACGGACGTCTACTTCGTGTCTACCGACTCTGCTTCCGACCTTGATGGCCGACATGGACTTTTGGACTTGGTGAAGGGAATGTGTCCCCACTGGTGTGCGCCAATCGCACCAGGAGGAACACGCCGCTTTACGGTACGAGTTCAGGGTGAACGGAATCCCCCCTCTATTCTCGCGACGGAGAGCCGACCGGTACGTGAGAACCAGGCGGCTGGTTGGACTCGCCGCAACTGGCTCTACGACATGTTGGACGTGGACTTCTACCGCGGTATCGTCGACGACTATGCCATGCCAGACGAGTTGGCCGAACTACATAAGAGGCGTGTCCCGGGGGCATCACCTCTATATTCACCGGTATCCTCTGTACTCCTCTTGATATTTCCCGGTATTTCCCAGTATTTGCGGACGCCTCTTATGTAGTGAGCACACCTGGTCATCTCCGGCACGCACCACTGGTCACCTACTGTTATTCTGCGTTGGTCCTTACTGTGGATTTGCATGGGTCTTGCAGGTGTCATGCAGATGTCCCCTTATAAAAATAACTATTTTTTTGCCCGAAAATGTGACGAAAATGAAAAAGGTGGCAGATTAGGCCATATTACGGTTATGTATAAGATAATGGGAATATGGCCTAAAGTGCCACCTTTTTGATTCATCTGATTTTTCACCGCGTTCACACGCTGTTTTGTATCAGAATTATCGGAATTATATTTTAGATTTTCTGAATTTGAAATATTTTTGCTTGTTCGCCGCGATGGGCACGCTGTTTTGTATCATTTATGTATTTTAGATTTTCTGAATTTAAAAAGGTGGCAGATTAGGCCATATTCACATTATCTATATATAGTCCGTAATATGGCCTAATCTGCCACCTTTTGATTTCGCTGTTATGAATCGCGGTTCTATCCATGGGGCATCACCCAGGTTATTTACGGGAAATATTTTTTATTGTTCACCGCAAATTATGTAGATAACGGCACAACTTCCCACGTTTCCCAATTGATATCGCCCTTGTCATACTTGAAGTTAAATGTCTTTGGCTCGGCCCTTGACTCCATACTCAAGGACCGTACACCTTCATGTTTACAAGGATGCCTAATAACCATATTGCTCATCTTGACTGGTGTATGTAGTTTGCGGTTGATGACCATATCTTTCATAACATCGTGATTGATATGTTGCAGGTTATCTACGCTCAAAGAGAATCCCTTAATCTTGGTCATGGTGTAACCATCAGCAAACTTCATACTGTATGACTTTGGTCCTGTTGCCAAGAACTCGATACACTTACCATGGTCCCTTTCTAAATGTTGCAATTCACATTTCAGGAAACCCAACCATGGCTGTCGATATGCATTGCCATGATATATGTGATAGTTTTCAGGAGTTTCGCTATATATTATTGAGTCGCAATCAAAGTAAAGCACATTGGCGAAGCCTGCTGCCTCTATTAACTGATACAACTTTAATCTACCGTAACTGGTTATGAATGCAGCCAGAACCTCGTTGGTCGAAAATCTGGTGTCTGAAAATACTTCTGAATTTTCAGTGAAGTTCATCAAGACCATTTCGTTGTCGTCGCTCCCAACGAACTCATACTTACAATCATACCTTTTATTGCTAATGGTATTGTAGAACTCACCTGGATTTTGGATAACCTTGCTCTTAGATTTATTCTGACGCTCTCCCAATTTACCGTAAAGTATATTTTGCATGTCTTTGGAGACCTGTCTCATTCCTGGATTACATTTGATATTTGCCTTGTCCAACTTGACACCTTCATGCAACTTGAACTGGTCGATAAACTCGTCGATGTCTCCATCAGGAGGTCCGGAGGCTTCTGTTTTTAGTTTCAAAAACTTATCAATGTAACCGGCAAACAGGTCATTGGTGGTGTCCTTCCAATGTTTTATCTCGTATATAGCATTAATAATGTATCCTTTTTCGATGGCCTTCTCCAGCTCCACCGTTGTCCACGTGTCAACCATTTCGTACAGTGGAAATACCAGCTTACCTGTTTTATTATCAACGTGAGGAAGAACGCCAAATTTAAGATGTTTTGGAGGAGCAATTTTGCATTTTACCAAACCGAAATAGCCATGAATGTCAACTGTCTTAACGTCTCTTATAACCTCGGGATGACCTTTGGGAAACTTGTTCGTTTTCATGACACTTGGGTACATGGAATTATAGTCGAGGTATCGTATGTGCTCGTTGTGGTTGACCTCGTAGTACAACTTACCCAGGTCTACTCTCCCTCCATGATATACGTCTCTATCCACGATAGGAGAAGCCAACTTCTGTCGCTCTAAAAAGTCTTTACCAATCTCGGACAATTTCAGCTGATTTACTGTTTCATCCCATGCCGACTCCCAGATATACTCAAGATTATATCCTGCTGCCTTGATATCATCCAGTCTCTTCATCGTTTGCCGATTGACCTCACCAAACGTCATACCCGATTTACGCCCTTGTTGATACTGAATATCGTCTTTGTGGTATTTCTTCAGGTCTGCATGAAACCAGCTTCCGAGGAACTCATACACCGTGTTGGTGGTGTCGTCAAAAGCATCGACATATATCTGTAAATCTGTGAGTTTATAGTTTCGTTTGCCATCGTAATCGCGTTTGAGCTTGGCTGACGTAGTGTGGACAATGTAATCCAACCACTGATTCTCTTTGATAGATGCATTCTGCGACTTGACCAATGATTGCAATATAGCCACTGAATCCTTTGGCATGCACTCACTTCTCCATATATTAATCGCCAGTTGTGCCAACGTCAGATAGCTAAACGGGTCAAACTTGTTGTCGGTTATCTTTAGAAAACATTCCCTGAAAGCGAACACTGCACGGTGTAGGATGGTCACATCGTCATGGCAATATCGTGCAATCTCTTTTGGATTTTCAAATATAAAACACTTGCTCTTTTTCTCATGCCACCATTTGTATAATTTTTGATAAGCTTCTGGTTGAAGTATCTCGGGATTGTAATACTTGATGTCAGGATACAAACCGAGGTATGTCTCATTTTCCAACGTGTTGAAGAGATGTGGGTAATACCCTTTTGATATTTCGTTTTCAAAGCCAAACATCTCTGGTAGAGCATGCAATGGACGTGACATGAACATATATGAATCAACGAACCTCACGTTGGCAATCTTGACACACAATATATCAGCCCCTGTGTACAATATATCCTTTGGAGGTTTCCTTTGGACGTTGATGACATGCTCCACTATCAATCTAAAGTCGAACTTGGAACCGCAATGAGCGATGAATGTGTGGCCAGCATGTTTGTCTAGACAGGCCCATTCAAGAAACTCTCCGATGGTTTTATGAATCACATGTGTACCATCATGGTACTGACTTTCACAATGATTTACAACCAACCTACCGTCGTCGTTTCGAGTTTCAAAATCGAAACACACAATTGATTCAGGTGATAGTATGGACTTCGGTTTGACCTGTGTCATGTAGCATCTGTGTTCATATAGATTACAAACGACCTTACAGTTTGGGCATGCTTTGTATCCACACATGTGTTTCTCCTTAGGATTGAACTTGACATTGCACATCTTACATTTGTGAAGCTGATTGCACGTCACCAATTCTTTGTGCAGATTGTAACATTCTTCGTTCATGAATTTACGATTGCAAATATCACAATGATGCCATTGCTTGTTTCCTTTTGTCAACCGTACATCCTTGCTGGCAAATATGCATTTTTGAGATTTACACTGGGTGCACGATGGCCGATAAGTTTTCCCTCTGAAGCAATCAATACGCGTGATAGGTTCATAATGATTGTCGTGCAACAATATATGAAAGCTGTCATTATAACTTGAATACTCATTGTGTTCGTTGAAGTACGGCGGGTAATACATGATTGGTTCACCGCCAAGTCGTTCAGTGATACCCCACACAAATATATTTCTGCTGTAATGCCTCTCTAAAACTGGAAAGTCTTCGATATTGATTCCTTCGTCAGCATCCTTTTTCGCAAACAATTCCAAACGCAATCGAACGGAAACTGATGTTATGTTGCCCTTGTGACCGCTGGCGTCTCGTTTCAGTTGTTTCCACTTATTCTCGTATTGATTTTTACATACAAAATTGTCGCTTAGCATTGAATCTAATTTCCGTTTTCTATCAAGCAGTTCCAAAGATTTGATGCCACAGTTATTGCGGGATTCAATCTTAATGACACACTGCTTCAGTCGTAATTCTACGGTGTTTTTTGGTGCGGCTAAGCATCGAGACCCCTTGCCTTCTGGTGGTTTTGAAGAGTAATATTCAACTTCGATATCTTTGGCAACCTCGACGGACTTTTTGCTGCTATCACCACCCTTCGGACTTTGCAGCATCTCTTCAAATTTCATCATAACATCTTCACGATTTGAACCTTTGACCCACTTGGATGTAGTCCCATCCTCGAACACCGCTCTAATTGATACTTGCTCAACGCCTTTTGTCTTCTCCGGTAACCAATAGTTTAAACTGCTACCATCGGGTGCTGCTCTTTCAAGAAACGTTGTAAAGGGAACCTTAAGTTTTTCAACGTCTGTGCTAAACTTCTTTATATGTCTCTTGGAATCTCCGACGGTATACTTATTGATTTCATCAAGTCTACTTTGTTCTTTGGCAGGCTTTTTACCTATCTTGGTCCATTGTCGCCTGGTAACTTTCTCAACCTTCTCTTTCGATTTCCGATAGTTCTTCTTGTAATCACGTATAGCTTTGGCTCTATCATCACCGGTTAGGTTTCTACTTTGTAAATTTTCCCAATCTGCAGCAGTGAGCTTATGGCGTGCCTCAGGATTTTGCTTTCTCAATTTAGGGGGCATCTTCCTATACTATATAAATTATATTTTTGTGGCATCACCGCGACTTTTTTTCATTTGTTTTTTCATTTGTTTTTTCATTTTTATACGTTTCTCAATATCATCAATGGCTTTTCGATAATTTGAAACACCGGTGTACTCTTCGGTAGGTCGTTGAAATACTGAGTCACCCGTTATTGTGCCAATGCTTGTTTGGTCTAAAGGTGCTACCATGATAGGAGCTATCCTACGAGGTGCTTTGGTCGGCAAAGCAGCATCTTTGACGGGCTGTTGATACACCGGTTGTCCTGATGGAGTACCATGGTCTAAGGCGGTTCTACTTTTGTTAGCAGTTGTCTTTTTAACAACTGGTCGGCCTCGTAAGCCTTTCAGCTTTTCAGCTTGTGTCATCTTACCCTTCTTTTTAATCCCGTGTTCGGCTCTATGTTCGGCTCCGCAAGATTTTAACTTTGTTATCCAAGTTTCTCTGGTCATGTATACATTAGGAATCAAAAAAGGTGGCAGATTAGGTCATATTATGGTTATGTATAAGATAATGGGAATATGGCCTAATCTGCCACCTTTTTTGATTTCATCGAGAAATCGTAAGTCAAATTCAGAAATATTATTTTCTTAAGGTATCTTATAGTGACCTAATGCCAGTCAAAGGGCAGAAGATTACCGATAGTGAAACGTTGGAACGTCTCGCCAAAATGAGAGAGAAAGCTTTAGAGACACGTCGGGCGAAGGCAAAAGTCAAATCTGATTTGAAAATGGCGGAACAACTTAAGGAAAATGAGAAAGTTGTGGCAGCTCAGGAAACCATTAAGAAAGCTACAACTACGATTAAACCGGAACCGCAGCCAGAATCGGACCCTGAACCTGAGGTTGAACACGTCGTTGTTAAAAAACCTAGGGCACCTAAAAAGAAACCCAAAAAGCAAGTGGTGATAGTAGAATCTGATAGCTCTCAATCGGAAGAAGAACCGGAAGTTATCGTTAGGAAGAGTACTAGACGAAAGCAAAGCCGAGTTGCATCTATATCCCCACCACCTCGTAAGAAAGACGCGGAAATGGACCCGAGTTATGACAAAGCCTACTCATCTCTATTTTTAAGTCTATAGTATATGAAGTTCCAAAGACTGAAAGATAAGAATTACAATATTAAGATTCCGAAGAACAGTTCTGCTTTTCCAATCGAGACTCCGGACGACTTTATTCAATTACCGATGGTAACACTTGCAAATTCCAAACGCGGAGGTGCTAAAACAACAAGCCTTACTCATTTACTACGACTGATGCAATACAACAATGCATTGGAGAGGATTATATTGGTCTCGCCGACATATGAGAATAACAAACACTATTTTGAAGACCTTCCTTTAGACGAGAGCGATGTCCTTGAACCGGAGATAGATGTTATTCCTCAGATTGAAAACATATTAGATGAGGAAGCTCTTGAATACGAAGAGTATGTTGAAAAAACAAAACGTTATAAAAGACTCATGGACATGTTACACAAAAGCGAGATGAGTGTATACGAAATACCAGCCAACTTACTTTTGGAATTTGCCGATGAAAACGATAACATTGCACCACCACAATACAAATACAAGGTTACCAATAGACCACCATCTGTAGCAATATTTTTCGATGATTGTCTAGACTCACCAGTTTTTAGACCGAAATCTGGATTGGGACGTTTCGTTATAAGTCATCGACACAAAGGAAAAACGAAGAACATCGGCAGTATCGGCTGCTCACTCCTTTTCGCCACACAAGCATATACGAGCAATGGGGCGGGACTACAACGTGCTATACGGTCAAACCTGACCCACATCCTACTTATGAAGACGAAAAATCAAGATGAGCTGAAACAGATTTCTCAAGAGCTTGGCGGTGAGGTTTCCCCGGACCAATTTTATGATGTCTTCAATCAAGCAGTCCAAGATAGATATGACTTTCTCTTTATCGATTTGGCAAAGAAGGAGTGTCACCCGAGTATGTTCAGAAAAAACTTCAATGAGTTTATTCTTCCAAGTCAAGTAGCTGAATCTTCTATGCAAGTTTGATAAGTATAGACTCCGGTATAGTACTTGTTCTCTTCATTATCATAATGGATTAAAAAAGGTGGCAGATTAGGTCATATTATGGTTATGTATAAGATAATAGGAATATGGCCTAATCTGCCACCTTTTTTGATTCTTCATTGTATGAGATTATTAGAATTGTTTAGTGGAACATGCTCAGTGAGCAAAATATTCAAAGACTTGCATAAAGATGGCGAAGTCGTCTCCCTTGATATTCACCCGAGGTTTAATCCTACTCACAACGTTGACATTCTGATATGGGATTATACATTATACCCGCCAAATCATTTCGATATCATATGGGCATCTCCTCCTTGTACCGAGTATTCAAAAGCGAAAAGAATTGGGGTCAGAAACTTTGCATTGGCTGATGCAATAGTCAAGAGAACAATCGAGATTATTGAATACTACAAAGCAAGTCATTGGTACATTGAAAATCCCTCAGACGGAGGGCTATTAAAGCATCGAGATTTTATGAAACCGCTAGACATATACATGCATACATGTTGTTATTGTATGTATGGATGTATGTATCGAAAAGCGACGAACATTTGGACCAATAAACAAGGGCTAAAACTCAAAATGTGTAATAAACACATAACCCCGTGTCCATCAATGGTGGCATATGGGAGACACCTTATCCAAGCACAGCGAGCTCAAAGCTCACGTTCCGATGTGGGAACTTCGAAATCCATTACTACATTACACTCAATTCCTAAAAGTCTATTAATATATTTACTCAATTTCAAATGCATTTCCTTTGTAGATGGGGCTGATGATTAAGAAGTCTTGGAGGGCTGGAACAAAGTGCTCCCACTTCTTTGAATGAATATAGTTGTAAGAGTTTTTATTGGAACCGGGCAGCTTAATCGTTATTATCTTCCCTTTGTCATCTCGTTCAGGACCATAGCAATCGGTTTCGAAAAATGCATCAAGAGCCTTGCCAATTGTATATGGGGTCATCTTAGTTCCCTGAAAATTTATCTTGAACGATTCTTTCAATGTGTTAATGTCTACATCCCAAGTCGGGTTGTTGGGCAGCATCAATGTTTCTTTGGCACCGTTTTGCTCAAATAGAGTCCACAACATGTGGTTTGGATTGTTTAATAATTGTATAAATTGGTGAACAAAGTTTACAAGTTTTCGATTCCACAAATCTCGGAGGTAATGTTGAGGTATAGATTCTAAGAATAGATTTTTGAAATTATATTTGGCAATGCATAGTTTATCTTCCATGGTCGCTTCATTGCTCCAAACTTTTGGATTCAGATTTTCGTAAATCTCTAAAATTTCTTTATCTTCAATATTATTATACTCAAAGTAAGGAGCCGTCTCATTTTCATTCAATTTAGCCCACACCATTTCCCTACTATTTTGAGAAAGTTCGCTATTAATAAAGCCACATTTCCGGAGATACCAATGATATACTCGTTCGTCTCTTGCCCAATACTCACACTCTTGTTGGTTTGCCAATTTTTGATACAACTCACTTTCAGGTGCATTATATGGAAGACAAAACCCTTTTAGTCTAAACCTGATTTGCTTCATCGTTGCACTTGTTTTGTATAGGTGAAGCTCATTTGTATGATATTGTCTCACCCTAAACAGATTTTGAAAGAAGTCCCGGTATGACACCATGGCAGGGTCCAAAAATGCATATCGTTTATGAAAGTGCGGTTTATTGTTTGGTCCGGTATCAAAATTGACTCCCACCGTAATAGCAACATTGGAAATCACAAGTCGTTTAGAGGCCCACATTTCGTCAACATTAGATAAGGTTGATTTCGTTTCATCATCGCTCATCCCATGATAACAAATGATGTCATCTTGAGTGAGGTCGGTGTTTGCTATAATCATATCTTTGAATGTGTCCATGCCATAGCACCAAACACTCTTGCCTTTTTTGAAATCGGTTTTGAAAGGATAAAACAAAGATATGTTTTCCCCATTGTTCAAAGCATCAATCAACGATGCTTCCCAAAATTTTTTGTTTTCGTAATTGATTAATTGTTGCGGAGCTGGTGGTAGGTTGTGGCCAAGCGTAATTAAAGGGCAATCTAAATGTCTAACCTTCTTAAACCATGTAATGGTGTCTTGATGGGGAAAAGCATCCATAAAGATAATTTTCTTTGCAGATTTTACAATGTGCATAAAGCAATCCCAATTGGCGGGTAAGTGCTCCCCATGTGTCGTGTGGTTCATGAAAATACTTTTGTAAGTCTCAATCTCATCCAAGATAACAATGTCATAACTATTACGAGTTTCAATTTCATCTTCGCATAAACCGGCAAACAAGCTTAAACAATTTTCTGTTTTCCATTGTGATTCCATAGACATTATAATTCTATGTGCTGCCGGAATTAATTCTTGTTTGTTCTTATCAAAGCTTTTGTAATTTTTGAACCGCAAGGATTGCAATCTTGTCGCTACATTTTGTGCATAAGATATCCTTGGGCTGAACCATATAATGCTACTACCCTTTTCATACTTGTGAAGATAATCAATAGTAGAACCGGTCTTGTTCCCGCTCATGAATGCCGTCAAGAACACCATGGATGCATGTCCAAATGCATTATGAATTTCAATCGGCTTGACCCATCTATCACTCATAAAAATGTCGATTGGTACGTCGCACCCCTTAAGAAACTTTGAACTTTGCTCACAAATCGTATCAAATCGTAGGTTGGGATAAAATCTGAGCAAGAGGTTCTTGATAAAGTTGTCGCCCGGAGAAAATTTGTCTTTCGCCCTTTGCCAAAATACCCCATACTTTTTAAGCCTTTCTTTATTGTCGTCTTTTTGAGCGGCCCACTTTAAAAAGTCCTTCAAATTAATGTTGCTATGGTATGACCATAACATAATGAGCCAAGTTACATTGTGTTGAAAGCTACTAGGGTCACCTCTTGGTTTGTTGGGTATCATGCCTAATATTTGTTTGTAACTTGTCGTATTCCAATTAAAATTGGATGGGGGCACATAGTCACATGGTGTGATGGAACTTAAGTCAATTTTTTGATGAGTCTTTTCATCAAGTTCTACATCCTGAAATTCCCAATCTAATGTCGCGGCATCGATTGAATCTTCATCAAAATCCATCAAGATGCAATGCTTGGTGACCGATTGACTTCCTTCGACGATGTCTTGAGTTCGCAATTCATTGGATTTGCTTTGATTGACACATTTCATATTTCGATTTGTGGTGTACACCGCACAATCCATGCCCAAATCTTTGTACTTCATTAGCCATGTTTTGAAGGGAGCCATAGCACCAAGATTTTCAAAATAATAATTGGAAAGAGCGATGTGATTGGACCAATTTGGATTTCCCTTTTTTGGTAATGTACTTCCACTAATTTGAAAGATGGCATTTTGAAATTTGGTCGAAATGATTTCTTTGATTTCATTCAAGTTAATCTCTTTATCACTATCAATATCGAAATATACTTTCCGCTTGACATGGGCTTGTATTATTTCATATATGCCATAATGTTTGGTCAATATCTTGCCCATATTGACTTTGTGAATTTTACTCCACATATTGCCCATCTTTTTGGTGTCCGATTTGATTAGAATTTCGCCTTCTTTCAAAGTTGAAAGCACATAATCTTGTGCTCCACCATCGGTCAAGTTTTTGACCCATTGCATTTTGAGGAATGTTTTTAGTGCAAACTTTGAGGTGTCGATATTTTGATAATCCATTATACTCTTATAAACACTCTTATCTTTAAGTGATTTAATGTTTTGGCAAAAATAAGTTTGGATGCTATTGTTGGTGATATTTTGAGACATGTATACTTATATATACCATATATTTTAATCTTTAAGCTTGTTTATAATGGTTCATTTTCAGATTTTTGAGACCTTTTTTTCCTCATGTATTCTTTCATTTTGATATTGTGCTCATCTTTGTGAGTATCATACCAAGTCTTTTGATGTTTTCTATTCAAAGCTCGCGTTTGTTCAACATGAGTCTCCCTATACTTCTTTTTGGCACGTTTTTGAGCATCGGTCAAGGCCATTCTATTGGTATATACTTAGATTTTAATCTTTAAGTCAATTGCGTTCTTTAAGTAGTTCGTGCGTTCTTTAAGTAGTTCGCTCAAAAGGTGGCAGATTAGGCCATATTACGGACTATATATAGATAATGTGAATATGGCCTAATGTGCCACCTTTTTCATGATATTGTACCCGCGTGCGTTCTTTAAGTAGTTCGCTCAAAAGGTGGCACATTAGGTCATATTATGGATATATATAAGATAATGGGAATATGACCTAAAATGCCACCTTTTTCATGATAGTTAGGGTTTCAGGGTTTAGGGTGTATCATGATACCCCCGCGAAAAAATCGCCGAAAGTCGTATATCGCCTAAACTGACCCCTCCCTTAAATAGTGTAAAAAACCGTGCGAAAATCGCCTGAACTGACCCCCTAAATGGGGTCGGAAATCGCCCAAACTGATGCTGAATTAATTCTATTTTTTCCAATTAATTCTATTTTTTCCACGTCTTCTATTTTTTATACTACCGGTAGTCCTTGACACGTGGTCCTCTTCCGGACCTCTTCCGGTTCAAAGTGTGCTACAGTATCACTGGCTGTTAGTGCTTTACGTGGACCGGGAGAGGTCCGGAAGAGGTCCGTAAGTGGTCCGGGAAAGCCCCGCTGGAGCGTGGAAGCACCGCGATAGGTGCAGAAGCAGGTCCGGAAGAGCCTTGCTGGAGAGTGACAGTGTGCTACCTCACTGGTATAATAAATAGAGGTGGTGGAGGTATAATAAATAGATTTAAACCACGTGAAGATTGCCATGTGCACACGGCCAGGTATATAAATATTTATATGCTGGAAGCATTTCAAAATTTCAAAATTTAGTCTACACGTTACTTACGTAATAAAATATCTTGATATAAAACCAAAAAATATGATATAATTATTTATCACAATTTCCTGGTACATTATATACAAACTCAATTTCGAATATAAATACAATAATATCTGATAGATAGACCCGTTATAAATTTATTTATATATTAAATTATCAGATTTAAAATTTATATACAGAACTGCAGTATAATTATACTATATTATATCATTATAATTATACTATATTATATTATATATTATACGATATAATATATTGTATAATTATATTATATTATTAAAATTATACAACAGTATTTATTTAAATTTTCATAAATCTGTATATTTGAATATACTAAATTATTTAATCAAACGTTAATTATATAAATATTTTTACCGGAAGGTTCCGGAATATCACCGGTTAAACGGTACTGTCATCGCCGGCGTCATCGCGGGTGTCATCACATGGGTCACGATTGTTGTCATCGTCGTCATCGGCGTCGAAGTCATCGAGTGATTATCGAATAGTATCGAGCAGTCATCAAATATTATCGAAGCGTCATCATTCATCGTCAAGTGGCCAACTATCGTTATCGAGCAGTTGTCGAATTACATCGAGAAATTAGACTATGGAATACTATCGCGTGGTCATCGAATAGTATGTTATCAAGCAATCACGGTTAGTCGTACGGTACTCATCGAATATTATCGAGGGGTCATCAAATGGTATCGCAGGGTCATCGCATATTATCGAGGGGTCATCAAATGGTATCGCAGGGTCATCGCATATTATCGAGGGGTCATCGAATACTATCGAGAGGTTATCGAAGGTTATCGAGTGGTCATAGAATGGTATCGAGTAGGCAACGTACATTATCGTCGAGCAATCATCATACATATATTATCTATCGAGCAATCAACACGACATATGCCGTTCATATCGCAATCCTCGAATATTATATATCGAGTGGTCATCGAACACTATCGAGAAATTATCAAATCATTTTCCGTATCGAGTAATTATCCGAATGCATCGAGGGGTCATCGAACTTTATCGAGGAAACTGTGAAAATTATCGAATGTGCATAGTAACCGAGCGACCATCAATGCATTACATGTAAAATTATGGATTATTTTGTCGCGATGGTGTATCGCATCGATGGACCCACCGCATCGATAACAAATCTAGGTATCATCGTATTTTAAGTTCAAACATGGACAAGTTCGTGGCATCTATGTCCATAACTTATGAGATTCGATTATTTACTTGTCGAACTTGCACGCTTCTTGATTGTGTGGTGAATCTAAGATAACTAAATCAACAAAGTGTGCTTCAATGTTCGGTAAGATATCAAACCAATCTGCGTTGAATAGTTGCTTGGGTCATCATTAAGGTAGTCGAAGAAAAGAAAGCGTGACACGGCAAAATCAAAAGGTGGCATATTAGGTCATATTCTGGTTATCTTATATACAATCATAACATGACCTAATATGCCACCTTTTTCGGTTCCCATAGAATTTTCAACATCCACGAACTTTCCAGAATTTTGTCACGGACTTTCTTTTTAGAAAAACATGACACGCACTCAACTTTGAGCAAGCGGCGTGAAACGCGGTGAATTATCAAATAACACCACCAAATCGAAAGGTGGATTAACAAACGGTCTTTTTCGCATTATCTATCATATCATTATATATTATATCATATCTAAACATCTTCTCGTTGCTGGAAATTAACTTATGTCCAAACCGAGTCGTGCAGAAGAATACATATGCAGTGCGTGGCTTACCGACCCGCTTCAGCTGCGTCCACAACTTACCTAAATCGATTATTTGCTTATCGAACTTGCATGCAGTTTGATTGTAAGGTAAATCTAAGATAGCTAAGTCAACAGAGTGTGCGTCGATGTTCGGTAAGATGTCAAAACAATCTGCATTGAATATCTGGGTCGCCATTAAGGTAGGTTGAGAAAAGAAATGATAATAGGGCAAAATCAGAAAAGGTGGCAGATTAGGCCATATTCACATTATCTATATATAGTCCGTAATATGGCCTAATCTGCCACCTTTTTTGATTTATAGGTCACCACAACAATCTATCTGCGTAATAACCATTGCTACCGACGACATTCCGGTCTTTCTTGTGTCTGATTTTGTACAGCCGACGTCTTTCATCGGCATACTCTTTACCCTTAGTGGCCATGTATGTTGGATAATCAGAAGCACCACGCTGACCCACTTGAGCGACCAGTTTACCATCCTTGAAAACATCAATCTTTTTGCTATGATTATTTGATGGGCTAATCTTCACACCGAGTTTCCGTGCTTGACTTTTTGTGTAAGCTTTGATTTGATAAGTCATTGTATACTATATGTAACACTATTATATAGTATGACAAGTAAACCAATATCTGAGAGTAGACTTCAAGAGTTATTTTTAGACCCAAAGTTTGGTCAATCTAGTGCCAATGCATTTACTAAGAAGCTTAAAGCACAAGGTTACAAGGTCACAGAATCTCAGGTCAAGGCTGCTATTTCCAAGACTGAGACATCACAAGTTTTATCACAACCCAAACGTGTAACCCGTAAAGATTACTTTCCGACCTATGGGCCAGTCGATAAGGTCTCTATACAAGCCGACCTTGCCTTCATACCGAAAGATAAGTCGGTGAACAAAGGATATGCCGTTCTTCTGACTGCGGTTAACGTTAATACTAACAAAGCGTATGCAATCGCTTTGAAATCCAAAACCGTCAGAGATAAGAACAATAAAAGACAAGAGGATGTGGAGGGCATCGTTCCTGCCATGAAACGATTGATAAGCGAAACCAAAATGGACACTCTTAGTACAGACTTAGGCAGCGAGTTCACGAACAAACCAATTCAAGCATTGTTGAAAGAGAAGGGTATCGAACATTACACGTCTCAAAAAGAGGACCACACTCGTCAAGGGAAAATCGAGCGGTTTAACAAAACTTTGAAACGAAGATTTAATTTCAACGAGGCGAGAACCGGTAAAAATAATTGGGTTGACTATTTGGACTCTATCGTCGAGAACTATAATGAAACGGTAAACCAAGGTAATATCAATGATACCCCTCCCGATGACATGAATAAGAATCGTGTTATTAGAAGTGTCTTGTTGAAACGCAATCAAACTGCCAAACTCTTACAAAAGTTAGACATTAAACCAGGCGACAAGGTACGCCTTCGCGTTACTAAAAAGACATTTGATAAGGAAAGCCGCACATGGAGTACCGAAATATACAAGGTCCGAAGTAGAAAGGGTTTGTCTTTCGTAATAGAGGACGGCGACGGTGATACCTTAAGCCGACAATATAAGCCGCGAGAACTGAAAGAGGTTCAAGGACCTGTTTCCAAACCATCCAAAGAGACCCGAGGTAGTAAGACTGATAGTGAAAGTAAACAGGCTGCAAAATCTGAGCGTGCGTTGAAGAAAGAGGGTATAGAAGGAAATACCGCTTCTAAGACATCTAGAAACTACGACAACTACGAGGTCAATGTGTTTATCAGCGACAAGAAATCCCCTAATTATCAAAAGACATTGAAAGGTTACCTCAAGCTCAATCGGTCTGGGAAAAGCAAGCGTAAATATCAATTGATATTCTATGAGAAGTCTGAAGAGAATGAGTTTGTTGATATTCCAGACCCGGAAATCAAGTTGTTGAAAAAAAGAAACCTTTAATATATAATGAGAACGATATTGACCGATGAGGTCGGAAGACGCAATTGTATGAAAATGATGGGAATTGCCAACGGGTCAAGTGCAGATACGCTGTTCCGAGGATATGGAAAACTCGCTAAAAGCAACTACGTAATAACGATGCCGAGTCAAAACAGTGCGGTATTCTACAATAGTTTGAGAGATTCAATCATAAGAACGGAGCCATTAGTGAGAGACATTCAGGACTATAGCAGTGATATTGATACAACCATACCCAATTCTATGATGACAATGTTAAATCCAATGATGACAATGACACAAGACGATATCGATAATCAAGCGTTAAGGCGTATTGAGGAAGACGCTCAAGAACGAAACGCCATTCTCGCACAAGCAGCCAAACAACTACCACCAGACACTCCTGAAGCTGGACCGTCAA